>JAVTVY010027576.1:0-11789 GCA_036873755.1 Hanleya hanleyi
CGCTGCTTTTTTAACTTCTCAAGGATGTTGTTTGGCTCATTCTTCCGGGCATCACAAACTGTCTTGCTCATCTTCTTTGTAGGCTCTCTGATCTCCTGTGAGGAAAACAATTATTACCATATCATATTGCGATTTATTTCGAAAATAAATTCAACAATTTTCAAATCAATTCTGTACTAACTTTAAATATTGAAATAAGCAATGCGAAAATGCAATGCAATGCGTAACCAAACAACCTGGAAATTCGAATAAATGACATTTGACTTCGTTCAGATAATGTGTAAAACTGGGTGAAAGCATGTACAGTACACGATACCCCCCTCCCCCCCATCACAATTGAAAAGTACATAAATGGGGTACAACACGTATTAAAGTTTAGGCAACAATACCAATTTACGTTTATATTGATATGTAAGAGGAATACATGGAGTGTTGAATGGAGTGAACAATGGACGATACTAACCACAATTTGTCGCATCATATAGATCAGCCCTTAGCTCGACAAATTAAAGCATCCCAAGTTCGGGTTGTCAGGAATAGTACACACCACTGGTACATTAGGCCTACCCGGAAAGCTGTGTTGTAAGTGTATTTGTATTCCTTCGCCAGAGTCCACAGTGAAGCTGTGAACGTCATAATAAAAACATCATTGAAAAACTGTTCATTATGGTGGGGTGAGGAGAGATGCAATTTGACAGGACAGGAAGCTCAGACTGTGAAACCGACAGTATGAAATAAAAGCCAGGACTTGAAAGAATCACAAATCAACTGTTATCAATTCATTGATATGTTATGCCAATTTTTTCATGTAAACATCTGAAATGGCTTGACTATTGAAGGTAGAAGGTATACCAGTACAGGAAATGACACAATGAGATTGTAAAAACACCCCCTTCTGGGTTTCTCACATTGAACTGTGCAAAGAGTCACCCAGCATGGTTAATCCCTTACACAATGGACCACTAAGACAAACTGGTCTATTCTTGTGAGGTTGACCGGTTATTTTAATTAACAAAATATACATGTCTGTTCAGCTATTGAAATATATGTTAGACAGCATTTTATATCTAAGGTTAATTACACTGGGCTTAATAAAAGTACATGCCTAACTATCCTACCCATAAGATTAGAGAAAACGAGAAAATCAACCAACAAGCCCTTTCCTTCATAAATCATTGAGGTAAATAAATCTTTCCAAGGCAGTATAATGTTTTGGTTGTTGTATTTACAGTGTAATATACAAACCTGACAAAGTTACTTATATAACTAAAATTTATTTTAAACTAGTCCAAAATATTCCAGACTTAACAAATGGAGACTTTAGAATGCTATTTTAGCCTACAAATTGCAAAAGGTACTTACCATCAATCTGAGTCCGTTCCATCAGCCATATATAATCGGGAATATGACTTTGACTGTCCTCGAGCTAAATAACTGCACAAAAATCTTTGTTGTCTCTGCGCAGCGCCACCTAGTGTGAACAAGCAGAGTTATCTCCCCTCCATTTGGAGTAGAGAGATTTTATAAATACCATTTAGATTGGGAAACCATTTGAACTGATCAGAAGTTTATTCATTCATGAGAATGTTCAAGTAGTTGAATGATAACAAAACATATTTCATAATGAAATGATGACAATCAAGGATTAAGGGATGTCTGCCGGTGATTTTTTCTTTGGCAGCAGTTTTTGCCAGTTAGATTAAGCAATAGGGATTTCCTTTAAAAGTCTTCTAGCTGAGAATTTTGTGCAGCAACATTCATCCAATTTGATAAATTTTGAAAGACATTGTGATTGTCTCCAAACAGTTAGAATATAGGAAAAGTTAAATACTATTTATGTAATTTTTTTGTCAATAGGATTCAAAACCTGGGCTATTCCCTTTGTTTTCTAGGTTATCAAATGGAGCATGGGTCCGTCTTTTTAACAGTGTCAACAGCTAAACAATGCACACCGACCTACATGTATATCACTCATATTACACAATTATGAATGCAGCAACACACATTATTCGAAAAGTTAATTACGGACATCCTTAATTCAATTTTAAATAAAACTTTAATTCAAAACAACCAAATATTCAAAACTTCATACATTTATTCCAATTTTAATAAATTTCAGATGAAGATTATTAGTGAATTCAATTTGAGTTAGAATATTTAAATTTATTTTTCAGTGACCTTGCATTTGTTTGGATATCGAACTATGATGGATGGCAATTAGGTTTTTTTGTCAATTTTTATTAGCATTTCCTAAATGACATTTCAAAATACTTCACAGTCAAATATCAGCATAACGATAGAATATTCACACAATATGAAAATAAAATTAATCCTTCAATTCAATTGTAATATAGTATAGCTATTGAAAATATTAATCATGAGTTTGTATTAAATTCAAGTTAAAATTTAAGATGAATTTCATATGAAACTACCAAAATTGATATTTGATGCCTCATGAGTAGCAGATTGGAGATTTGTGGTACAAAATCTCTCTCTCCAACTATGAGCAGCCAAATATGGAGAACATTACTTGGGTGTTGTGAACTGATATTGAATCGTATATGATCATATAAAAGTGGTGGGCAAAATAATGTTTGGGTGAAATTACATTCAATTACTTCAGTGAAACGCACTTAACTTGTGTGAAATAATTCACTGAAATACTTGAGCGGGATCAATTTCCACTCTTCTTAATATCATTAATACAATTGATCCTATGGAGTGTCATATTAAATCCAATAGGATTATTATATTTCTATCCTATTAAATCCAATAGGATTTTTTAGAATCTTATAGGATTTTTTTTAGAATCTTATAAGACTTTTCAGAATCTTATAGGATTTTTCTTAGTCTTATAGGATTTCTTAGAATCTTATAAGATTTTCTCAGAATCTTATAGGATTTTTCAGAATCTTATAGGATTTTTTAGAATCTTATAAGATTTCGAATAATCTTATAGGATTTTTCAGAATCTTATAGGATCCTATAAGATTTTTTTGTAAGGGTACGTTTACAAGACACACAAGCATGTCTATACTCTTGGTATATTATGCTGTTATATCTCACCTGTACTTATGTTTATAAGATCCACAAGCATGTCTATACTCTTGGTATATTATGCTGTTATAACTCACCTGTACTTACGTTTACAAGACACACAAGCATGTCTATACTCTTGCTACATTATGCTGTTATAACTCACCTGTACGTATGTTTACAACACACACAAGCATGTCTATACTCCTGGTATATTATGCTGTTATATCTCACCTGTACTTATGTTTACAAGACACACAAGCATGTCTATACTCTTGGTATATTATGCTGTTATATCTCACCTGTACTTATGTTTATAAGATCCACAAGCATGTCTATACTCTTGGTATATTATGCTGTTATAACTCACCTGTACTTACGTTTACAAGACACACAAGCATGTCTATACTCTTGGTATATTATGCTGTTATATCTCACCTGTACTTATGTTTATAAGATCCACAAGCATGTCTATACTCTTGGTATATTATGCTGTTATATCTCACCTGTACTTATGTTTATAAGATCCACAAGCATGTCTATACTCTTGGTATATTATGCTGTTATAACTCACCTGTACTTACGTTTACAAGACACACAAGCATGTCTATACTCTTGGTATATTATGCAGTTATAACTCACCTGTACTTATGTTTACAAAACACACAAGCATGTCTATACTCTTGCTATATTATGCTGTTATAACTCACCTGTACGTATGTTTACAAAACACACAAGCATGTCTATACTCCTGGTATATTATGCTGTTATATCTCACCTGTACTTATGTTTACAAGACACACAAGCATGTCTATACTCTTGGTATATTATGCTGTTATATCTCACCTGTACTTATGTTTATAAGATCCACAAGCATGTCTATACTCTTGGTATATTATGCTGTTATAACTCACCTGTACTTACGTTTACAAGACACACAAGCATGTCTATACTCTTGGTATATTATGCTGTTATATCTCACCTGTACTTATGTCTATACTCTTGGTATATTATGCTGTTATATCTCACCTGTACTTATGTTTATAAGATCCACAAGCATGTCTATACTCTTGGTATATTATGCTGTTATATCTCACCTGTACTTATGTTTATAAGATCCACAAGCATGTCTATACTCTTGGTATATTATGCTGTTATAACTCACCTGTACTTACGTTTACAAGACACACAAGCATGTCTATACTCTTGGTATATTATGCTGTTATATCTCACGTGTACTTATGTTTACAAGACACACAAGCATGTCTATACTCTTGGTATATTATGCTGTTATATCTCACGTGTACTTATGTTTACAAGACACACAAGCATGTCTATACTCTTGGTATATTATGCTGTTATATCTCACGTGTACTTATGTTTACAAGACACACAAGCATGTCTATACTCTTGGTATATTATGCAGTTATATCTCACCTGTACTTATGTTTACAAGACACACAAGCATGTCTATACTCTTGGTATATTATGCAGTTATATCTCACCTGTACTTATGTTTACAAGACACACAAGCATGTCTATACTCTTGGTATATTATGCTGTTATATCTCACCTGTACTTATGTTTACAAGACACACAAGCATGTCTATACTCTTAGTATATTATGCAGTTATATCTCACCTGTACTTATGTTTACAAGACACACAAGCATGTCTATACTCTTGGTATATTATGCAGTTATATCTCACCTGTACTTATGTTTACAAGACACACAAGCATGTCTATACTCCTGGTATATTATGCAGTTATATCTCACCTGTACTTATGTTTACAAGACACACAAGCATGTCTATACTCTTGGTATATTATGCAGTTATATCTCACCTGTACTTATGTTTACAAGACACACAAGCATGTCTATACTCTTGGTATATTATGCAGTTTAGGAACATGTATATTATGGTGACCAGTTAAGTTAATAGCATAAAATTATATATATTCATCAAATATAACTTCATCAAACTATAACTAATATACACTTCAAATTTGACAAAAAAAAAGTTAATAATTTTAAACCTAGTTCAGTGAAATTTAATTGTCACCATGGCATGAAGATATGGAATTGTTTACAACTATAAGGATATAAGAAATGTCCCAAGCAGCTGCCTAAACCTCAACTCTCGTTGAGAGTGGGTGGTACGAATTTCTAAGGTACGGTACATGCGGATGTTGACACACCCGACTGATATTTGAAACTGACAAGAAATATCTGGAAAACAGAAATTGAATATGGAAAAATCTAAGCCAATATATGGACCACCTTGTATAAATACACACGGTTCCCTATTGAGATAATGTTCCCATAATTAGCTTGTATTATAATTTGCCATAGGTCCGCGAACATAAAAATGAACATTTTAAAACATACAAGTAGCGAGGTAAATTAAGAAAGATAAACGCGACAATGAAGATCAAAATAGGAACACTAATAATGGACGAGACAATTACAAGTACCTAAGAAGAAAACACGCGACAATGAATCATGTCAATTTTCATGGATAGTTAAGAATATCGTCCATCAGTACATGGAATAAAACATTTGATTATAACATTTCGGATTATCATATCTTAGTATTTACACAATTTAAATATACTCAAATAAAGTCGAGGATTTACAAATAATAATATGCGCGGGTACAAGAGCAAGTATATGTATACTTGAAAATCGGTAAATGGTTGATTCCGGCTTAACTGTGCTCATGAATAAGTCAAGTTGATCCCATTGATCCAAGAATTCAAATAATGTCGAAAGTTCTTTTATGTGTCAGTGTATAGATATCCCAAAGTTATGTTCTTTTTCACATAGTTAAATATCGTCAATGATCTACTTGCTGGATATGTTGATACATTGGTCCTTTCGTGTCCTATCTGCTCAATATTATTACTTAGCCGTCTACCAGTCTCTCTCGTCACAATTGCATCACAATTGTCATCGAAAACCTGGGTTTATGCTTGGAGGAGGAGCTGCAATTACAATAATTGATACAGCATCAGAAGATAATCTTATACACAAGATTGACCATGGATCGTCACCTGTCTTAAGATTTACCAAGTAGTCAAAGTGAAGCTCATGTAGCATAGGTAAAGAATGAAATTCTCCCAAATGCCTGCTAAAAAAAGTTGGAAAACTGACACGAGGCGGGCAACGAACATAAGTTATCCCTGCTTCTTTCTTAATATTCAAATTAAAATAAAAAACACGGAACTTACGAGCTTGACCAGAGACTTGCTATTTATGCGAACATAACCATCAAGAAACGCTATACATAATATCTCAACAGTATATCTCGTAAATAGAAATGTTACGATATGCAACAAGTGTAATTCCAGAGGGACTTAAGGATAGCTATCCCATTAGGGCAGTTTTTGCACCCCTGTGACAATTTGTCTTCTGTATCAATAAATATACAAGATAACCATGATAAACTATATTTATGTAGGCAGATGCGCCACAATGAAATTGTTCAGGCAGAGGCTTGGCTCGTTTGTTCCTTATAAACTTCAACAACAAATTATCTTTGTGGAAATGTCATTTTAATAAAAAAGACGTTTATTAGTATAACGAAGAGAGGCGTATTAGCCCACCAGAAAGATTGCTTGTCAAAAATACATGAAATACAAGTCACGTTATCTCCCTCTTATACGAAGTATGTATTTGATTATGCAATGATATAGCCTCTCGATGAATACTCAGAAGGAACAAAGGTGAGGGGACAGAATAAAACAGGCCACAGGGCGGATCACCCATCAATAACAAAATTGGCGTTGACGATCTGTCTCAGGTTGTACGTCATGCCTAAAAAAGTATCGAGTAATTACCAACACTGACAATCTGTCTTAGGTTGTATGTCAGTGCCAAGTTTTTGAAGGTATTCCAAGTATATAGAAGAGGTAAAAATTAACAAGGTAGCTGGAGGTGACCAGGGGAGGTGGTGGGCTCAAGTTGAAGCCACAAAGGCGAAAACGACTTTCTTCGATTAAAAAGAGACCAGAACTGACAGAGAAATCAAATATGAACATGCGGTGGACGCGAATTGTGACGTGGCCTGATCCGATTGGCCAAGAAGTAGGTGGAGACGTCATTCAGTGCGGCTCACCTCACTGAAAACTGAAATGACGTTCTCGGACATTTGATCAACAGTCTGTTTAGAGTTACCTCCCATGGACCACCGCAAGCTCCTCTCTCCAACATAAAACATATTACGTTCCGTAATTTTTATTTATGTAGGCAGATGCGCCACAATGAAATTGTTCAGGCAGAGGCTTGGCTCGTTTGTTCCTTATAAACTTCAACAACAAATTATCTTTGTGGAAATGTCATTTTAATAAAAATGACGTTTATTAGTATAACGAAGAGAGGCGTATTAGCCCACCAGAAAGATTGCTTGTCAAAAATACATGAAATACAAGTCACGTTATCTCCCTCTTATACGAAGTATGTATTTGATTATGCAATGATATAGCCTCTCGATGAATACTCAGAAGGAACAAAGGTGAGGGGACAGAATAAAACAGGCCACACGCTAGCGTGCTAGCGCCCCCACCCCAAGCCTCGCCTATTAATACCCTCCGCCTCAGACTCCTCAGACCATTACCAGCAGTCCCCAGACTGACCTTGGTAGATTTATGTTTTTGAGCAATCATCTCTGAGTAAACTGGGTAAAATTAAACAAGGAAAGTTAGATGACGTCGCAATTACAGCCCCTGCTGAATATTGCAATTCCTATTTGTCGAATAAGAAAAAACAAAAATTGATCAAAACATATGATTTCGAAACGAGTAATAACAGCCCCTGGCTGACTCATTAGTTACTTCGTGGGGAAATGATCGATCCGGATATAAACACTGTATCGCGTTAGATTTCCACCTGCCTATCTTTTGAATCGTTTGTTCCGGAACACCTGCGGCAAATAGACTCGTGGCGTATCCTATTCGGAATTAGTGGGGTTTGTAGTAGGCGGGGTTTATACCTATGAATACTACGGCGGCGTCGTTGTGAAGAAAAGTAACCGTTTGATACGGGGGAACCATCGCGGAATTGGAAGAGAGTCCCAGTGGATACCGGAGGTTGAAGCAGTGACAGATATGTACGGACAGCTCGAACTGGACAGTAACTGATCTGATCGTGAGATGCTGCGATAGAAAGATGCATTATGTTTGAAACTGCGAATGGTCAGCTCCATGGCCTTTATCAAAGAATGATCGAAAGTGAAATGGACATCTCGAAATTTTATAACGTTGTCAACATTGTGATTTGGGCGCACTGTAAATTCGCCAACATGAAGAAGTGCGTAAAAAGCGAGTAGAAACATAGCTGTAACGAGGGACGGGTGAAAAACGTCAGCAATGATATGCGCGAGTGAGTCAACTAAATTGTACAGGATTTCTTTTGTAATTGGCAGTCTTGGATCTTTTAGGCCATGGGGAAAAGAAAGGATTGTGTTGGGTCGCCCCGGTTCGCTACCTTATGTACATAGCTAATGGCAGATATGAACGTGTGAGCGGTCGACGGAGCATAATTGCGGATTGAAAGAAAACCAACTAATTGAGCCGTTGAAAAAGAGGAATAACTGTCCCGTGGTTTGCCCAACTTGTAGAATGAAATCTCTGTATACTCAGTAAGTTTTCCGGAACTGGTTGGGGTCGAGAATGTAACCAGGGGGCGATTGACAGAGCTTCCTGAAATTTCAAGCGAGAAACTTTGTCGGGAAGTAAATTTGACGAGCCAACTACATGTCTGGACTTGAAAAAGAATATTATTGAGCTCTTTCTCGTTAAAATCTTCCAAAAAGTACAGCCATGCCCTGAGATCGGCTCGGGCCTTATTGTTGAGGCGTATACGGTATTGTTGCTGACTCATTAGATCTATCAGACGACGAGTAAAAGCCCTACCGGGAACAACGACTGTACCGGCAAAATTGAGTAACCCGATTAACGACTGTAATTCTAGCAATGTCATATTTTTCAGAAACCGTTCAACATTAAAAATTGTTTCAGTTTGTTTAACTTTCCCTGGGGTAGACTTGCTAGCATAGTAGTGGAATCAAGTTCGATTACGTGCATAATAATCCTGGTTGTCGATTGCATTCCCGTGTTTTATAGGTATCTCTATATGCTCGCACAAGGAAAAGAAAGTAAGCAAAGCGTTTGTACAGGAATTTGATGATGGCGGTCCAGAAAAGAAAAATTCGTCTACAATGTGCGTAACGTCGGGCATAGAAAATTTGTGTTTCATATCCACTGAAGTGACTGACTCAGTGATTCGAATATTCTGCATAATGATCTTGCTCCATCGGCATACATTTATCGAAGTAATATTGGTTATCCCAAGTGAAACCTAGTATCGGGCGGGTCGATGGGAATAATACGAAAAGCGTCCTTGGTGTCTGCTTTAGCCATAAGGCAATTTTGCCCAAACTTTTGAACTAAAGTACATATAATTACAAGTAATTGAAGTGGTGAACGTTATTGTGAAGGTTGCAGAGACAATAACAAACTTTGAGAGAAACTTTGAATTACAAAGCATTTTGAACTTTAAAAGGTTGGAAAACAAAATGAATACACGTTTGGTTTCTCTATATTGCTGTCCGTATGGTACAATTTCCACACGTGGAACATCTGTGTGGTTCATAAGTGTTATACATGGTTTTGCGCCATTTAAAGTTAATGAGTTCATATATAATCTTTCAGAGATTTTAACACATTGTTTTGAAGATTTAACGCTGATTTGAATAACTAGTATGAGCGGCTCGTCCATTATCTTTAGAGAGGAAAAAGTGTTATATAGTTGAGCAACGGACTATGCGGATGATCCGTTCCCGATCCTAGTATTATAACGTTGTATCTATGCCGAGCTGTCTTGCTGAATTACGAATAAACCGATGAGGGACGCATCCAGTGGAACAGAGTGATCAATATCTTCAATATTTATGTGGTCTGAATCTGAGTGTGAGGCAGAGGGCTCACCTAATACCGTAGTTAGAGTTGAGTTGACCAAAGCAGTCAGCGTCCCCGAGGAAGGATTCATCGTGGTGGGAGTTCCATCTGGAACAATGACTGGCGAGAGAGATGACGAGTTGTCTCTAGGAGTGGGTCCGCTGTCCACAGAAGCTCTTGTCGAGGACTGACGAAGTTCCTGGGTCCATCACAGCCAGACGGGACAGCTGATAGTCAGAAAGGGTGGATGGGTGGGTCTGCCCTTCTCTGAACCTCGGGTACGGATGCAGGAATACTAGGAGTCCGGCGATTCCTCTTGCCTCAACCGTGGCATAATTGGTGACTGACTGAGCCGCTCGTCTTTTCCTCTTGGCTGGCATATTCTGCAACAAACGAATCCGAACAGCGGCAGGAATATGCGACAACATTTGAACAAAATAAAAGGATAGATGTAATGAACCGGTTATTATTGTGAAACCGTCAGGTAGAAACAAAAGATTGATACCCTCGCAATCGACAATAAAAACCGCTCAACCCATAATGAAAACCATGGCTGAATTATATCTAGTTAATCCAGGTTGTATAGCAATAACTGACATAAATTGTCTGGTAAACAGTAGACCGTGATGATATGCCAAACAGTTATGGCACTGATAATCTGCCGAACAATTTTTAGTGATGATATATGCCAAACAATTATGATACCGAAAACATTGTTTTGGTAGCGATGATCAGTGATGATATGCCAAAATTTTATGGTATTGATCTGCCAAACAATTATGGCAGTGAAGAGATGACAAAAATGGTCTGGTGAACAGTAGGCCCTGGTGATATGCCAAAGAGTTATGGCACTGTTAATAATGCCGAACAATTTTTGTGATGATCTGTGCCAAACAATTATGACACCGGTATCTGCTAAAAATTGTTTTGGTAGCGATGATTTGCCAAACAATTATGGCAGTGATGATATGCCAAACAATTATGGCATTGATCTGCCAAACAATTATGGCAGTGAAGAGAGGCCAAACAATTATGGCATCGATCTGCCAAACAATTATGGCAGTGAAGAGAGGCCAAACAATTATGGCATCGATCTGCCAAACAATTATGGCAGTGAGGAAATGTCAAACTATTATGACATTGATCTGCCAAACAATTATGGCAGTGAAGAAATGCCAAATAATTATGGCATTGAGCTACCAAACAATTATGGCAATGATTATATGCCAAACAATTATGGCATTGAGCTGCCAAACAATTATGGCAGTGATGATATGCCAAACAATTATGGTATTGATTTCTCAAACAATTATGGCGGTGATGAACTACAAAATTATGGCAGTGATGATATGTTAAACAATTATGGCATTGAGCTGCCAAACAATTATGGCAGTGATGATATGCCAAACAATTATGGTATTGATTTCTCAAACAATTATGGCGGTGATGAACTACAAAATTATGGCAGTGATGATATGTTAAACAATTATGGCATTGAGCTACCAAACAATTATGGCAGTGATGACAAGCCAAACAATTATGGTATTGATTTCTCAAACAATTATGGCGGTGATGAACTACAAAATTATGGCAGTGATGATATGTTAAACAATTATGGCATTGAGCTACCAAACAATTATGGCAGTGATGATATGCCAAACAATTATGGTATTGATTTCTCAAACAATTATGGCGGTGATGAACTACAAAATTATGGCAGTGATGATATGTCAAACAATTATGGCATTGAGCTACCAAACAATCAATGACAGTAATGACAAGCCAAACAATTATGG
>JAVTVY010027577.1:0-11462 GCA_036873755.1 Hanleya hanleyi
TTTTGTTGAAGCAAAAAATGGTCGATTTCTGAACCCGATTCCACCACATTCAAATATGATCTGGAGACGGTTTTTTTTCTCCATGCCGTGGAACCAAGTCTTGTCTATTCCCCGTTTGAATTGCAAAGAAAAGCAAACAATTTTCAGCCCACAGCACGTGGTATGGTCTCTTCTATAACACCCATATATGGCAATATGAGCTTTTTGTTGAAACTAAAAATGGTCGATTTCTGAACCCGATTCCACCACATTCAAATATGATCTGGAGACGCTTTTTTTTTCCATGCCGTAGAACCAAGTCTTGTCTATTCCCCGTTTGAATTGCAAAGAAAAGCAAACAATTTTCAGCCCACAGCACGTGGTATGGTCACTTCTATGACACCCATATATGGCAATATGAGCTTTTTGTTGAAACAAAAAATGGTCGATTTCTGAACCCGATTCCACCACATTCAAATATAATCTGGAGACGCTTTTTTTCTCCATGCCGTAGAACCAAGTCTTGTCTATTCCCCGTTTGAATTGCAAAGAAAAGCAAACAATTTTCAGCCCACAGCACGTGGTATGGTCTCTTCTATTACACCCATATATGGCAATATGAGCTTTTTATTGAAACTAAAAATGGTCGATTTCTGAATCCGATTCCACCACATTCAAATATGATCTGGAGACGCTTTTTTTTCTCCATGCCGTGGAACCAAGTCTTGTCTATTCCCCGTTTGAATTGCAAAGAAAAGCAAACAATTTTCAGCCCACAGCACGTGATATGGTCACTTCTATGACACCCATATATGGCAATATGAGCTTTTTGTTGAAACAAAAAATGGTCGATTTCTGAACCCGATTCCACCACATTCAAATATGATCTGGAGACGCTTTTTTTTCTCCATGCCGTAGAACCAAGTCTTGTCTATTCCCCGTTTGAATTGCAAAGAAAAGCAAACAATTTTCAGCCCACAGCACGTGGTATGGTCACTTCTATGACACCCATATATGGCAATATGAGCTTTTTGTTGAAACAAAAAATGGTCGATTTCTGAACCCGATTCCACCACATTCAAATATGATCTGGAGACGCTTTTTTTCTCCATGCCGTAGAACCAAGTCTTGTCTATTCCCCGTTTGAATTGCAAAGAAAAGCAAACAATGTTCAACCCACAGCACGTGGTAGCTCCGGAGCTCCGGAGCTCCGAGTTCTCTTGTAGCAACGCCCGTCAACGCCCGGTGGTGCCGTCGAAGCTCCGGAGCTCTTGGAGTTCGGAGCTCCGGAGCTCTTGGAGTTAGGAGCTCTTGGAACTCGGAGCTCGGGAGCTCTTGGAGCTCCGGAATTGAGATAGGGTTCATAGGTGTTTTCCCCTATTTTAGGGGAAAGTCCACCCCATTGACTTGATCGGCAGGTCCCAATAATCCTGGGTCGAGCCACTAGTCCAGTCAGATGCCCCCTCATGTGTGCTTAACATGGATACCTCATATGAATCCATCAGACCATTAGGGGCTCTCCTAAATCCCAAAACGTCTATTTCCGTAGCCTTTTCCCACAATTCCCTGTCTGCGCATGCGCAGAATGGGAACAACGCCTAAGCCACTAGGCCAGGCGGATGCCCCCTCATGTGTGCTTCATATTGATACCTCACTCAACTCCATTGGACCATTAGTGGTTCACCTAGACCCCAAAACGCCCATTTCCATATATTTTGTCTACTGCGCATGCGCAGAATGACGTCAGACTCACGTCATACTAGACCAGGCGGATGCCCCCTCACGTATCCTTTACAACGATACCTCACTCAACTCCATCGGACGATTAGTGGCTCCCCTAGACCCCAAAACGTCTAATTGCATACCGTTTTCTCACAATTCCCTGTCTGCGCATGCGCAGAATGTTGACAACGACCGAGCCACTAGTTCAGTCAGATGCCCCCCCATGTATGCTCCACACCGATACCTCACTCGACCCAATTGGCCCACTAGGGGCTTACCTAGATCCCAAAACGTCTATCTCCATACCGTTTTCCCACAATTCTCTGTTTGCGCATGCGCAGAATGGTGACAATACCCGAACCACTAGACCAGTCAGATGCCCCCTTATGTGTACTTCACATTAATACCTCACTCGACCCAATCGAGCCACTAGTGGCCCAGCCAGACCCTAAAACGTGTATTTCCATACCCTTTTCCCACAATTCCCTGTTTACGCATGCGCAGACTGGTGACAACGCCCGAACCACTAGTCCAGGCAGATGCCCCTTTACGAATGCTTCACAATGATACCTCACTCGAGTCCATCGGCCCAATAGTGGCTCCCCTAGCTCCAAAACGTCTATTTCCATACACTTGGGCCACCGCGCATGCGCAGAATGACGCTATTTCAACCCAGCATCCAGCCCTTCACGAATCCTTCACATTGCTACCTCACTGAACTCCATCGGACCATTAGGGGCTCCCCTAGATCCCAAAACGTTTATTTTCATACACTTTGGCCACCGCGCATGCGCAGAATGACGCTATTTCAACCCCACACCCAGCCCATCAGATGCCCCTTCACATAAGCTTCACTTTGATACCTCACTCGACCCCATCGGACCATTTTATCTAGGGACTACTTTTTCTCCGCGGAGGCGACCGCATTACCGCCAGACATGACCTCATCCCCGCGGAGGAATACAAAGGTCAAAGGTTAACCGAACTATAGTGGTCAACACTTGGCACACAGCCAAGGCTGAGCTGTCCGAGTTGTCTCCCTTGTATCCAGAGTGTACAGATGACACCACCATCGGAAGTTGTGACGTCATAGTTACATCCGGGGGAGGATTTGAGGTTTTTTCACCTTATACTACTACTACTACTTACGATGCGTGGCTAGATACTTCATGTAGGAAGCTATTGTCGGAGTCTTTGTGTCGCTGAAAAAGCACGAGTCTAGACACATTGTTGTCCCCAGACTTGGCTATTGTCTCGTGATCCTTACATGGATGCGATGTCCGATGCGGACTACTTCGGTATTTTCACCTATGTCTTCAATCGATATTACCCATGGTGAATTGAGAGGTTATACACATGTACCGGTACTTGCATGCTCCCCACAGCACATGTTCTATTTCACAGGCTCATTTATCATCCCCGCCTCCAATAGCGGAAGTTGACCGTTACTATGTTGTTATGACGTATAGCGGAAAACCCACGTACGCACGGTTCAGTTCGAATCCGGCCGAACAGCTCCTTCAGTTTTACACATGAGCGAACTACTTTTCATATGCTTTGTCCAGATAAACAGGAAAAATAATCTCCAGATAATTCTTTTTAACGCTAGATCAACAGAGGTATTATACAGACTTGAAAAGTAATCGAAATGTTCGGCAAACATCTATTCTACTATATGATGTCACTTCCGGCGATGTGCGCGCCGCCCCGAATTCCGTCCAAAAATCTGACTGATAACTGGGGTATTATTAGACCCCCAACGAGGTGGTTGATGTACATCGATGCGTTAATTTACATGTGTACATTTACCTATGAATCCGCATGTAGGGTTTAAAGGTGAGAATAATATATACACTGAGCAAATTGATCCCACATAGTTTGTAATTGGTAACGTCATACCATCGTCACCGAGCGCAACAGCTTTACCCTATCCTATTCCCTCTGGCCCTAACCGTTACATGTTATGGGACATGTGCGTCTATTTCTCTCAAATCCCATTTGCCTTTGTCGCACGTGACTGGAATTTGGCACGCCTGCTTGTTATGGTATATTTCTGCTGTATTTTGAATTTCGGTTGTAAGAAAATGGATTTTCAGTGGTCGTTAGTTTTGGTTACCGGATACGTGATATATTTGTCGCCTGCGATTGCGGTCAAATTGCGTCAAAATATCGAAAAGTGCGTCAAAAGATTGTTTCACAGAACATAATCATTCAAACTTGTTCTTGACATATCGTGGCAACATAAACCCGATTCAATCACCAAAAATATGAAGTCAGAGAAACCTGATAGTATTATGGACCTTTAGGGACGCAACGATATCTCGATAAAATATCTTAGATATATTATTAAAATTGGACATCTTCAGACATACCGGTACTCGGACAATGTGCCGTTGTGTTTGGAATGTCGAGGTCCGATTTCAGTATCTATGTGCATATACATATAGGCCTATCTGTGTGGCAAGGATTATATTCGAATCGATATAGATGTTTCAAGTTCATGAGTCGTGTGGTCTGTTCAAGCGATAAACCCGGGTCCATTTCCTGAACATAAACAGCTACATGATTATATCACTTTCATTTGAAAAATCAACTAAAATTTAATGAAGCACATATGTAATGTAATTATGTATGAGCGTATTAATCCCAAGTTTCATCTTTGAAAGAATTTGCAATGATGTAAACTCTCCCGTTGGGTCAACGCAGTCCGTGTTCAACTCCGCGACCAATCATATTTTCAATGAGCTGAATGTGTCTAACGCGCGCAATATCGATCGAGCGATAATTAAGGGATCCAACAGGGAAGTTTCAGGTCAGCGCCTCACACTGTCGGCAGACAGTCTGCCAATGTACGTATCGAAAGCCTCGAGGCATTTTCAATTGCTTTTGCACGTGAAAGATGATTTAGGAGATGAGGATACGTCTTATCTCATGTGAATTTGTTGTTGTTGCAACATTCGCCTTATTGGCCATGACGCGCCTGTCCGCTTCTCCCAGTTCTGAATCGATTCTCGTTCCAAATGAGAGACACAGCTTCATTATCATGAGGACACTGGAAGAAAAAAATCCACGAATGAGCCAAAGAAAGAAAGAAAGAAAAATGAAGTCTAGTTAATCCAAAAGTAGCTCATGGTACGCGTAGGGCTCAAATATAAATTTGACGATACAAATTGTGGAAAATGAGGACTCAATATTGAATCATTTATAGGTCTATCCATAGATAATATTGCAATTGGACTTATCCTCGATGGATATCCGCTAACTAATCGAGGTGTTCTCATGGTTGGTAAGTGGATCACCACCGACTCGCCCTGAGTATACATGTACTAGCATAGGTCATTTTCCAACATATGTTTCTATGAACTGGAACAGTAGGCCTAGTGTTACTTTCCCAACATTAGGCAAGATGACATGATATGGAAGCCGATTGCGGTCATCTAATATCTTTCGCACACATGAAAGTAACTCGAAACAGCGATGCGATAAAACAAAACACTAGAGGCGAAATCGTCAAATGTCTTTCGCATCGCGTTTTGTTATTTTCACGTTTTGGAGAGATTTGATACAAATCAAACTTATCTGCAAGGAGTTGCATTCCCCAACGAAAATGAGACTTAAAAATAATCATTTTGGATTTTACTATAGGAAGAACATGGATAACGCCTTTCATCCGATAGGTTCCAAATTTCAACAATCCGATTTCCGAACAATTATTTCATGATATAAGTGGGCCAGTTTCATGAAATCTTACAAATAACGGTAAAGACAAATCTAAAATTTAATGTGTGCAGTTTGGCTTCCAAAATGGAATTATTCAATACCTTGTATGTCACAAAGACTTTCATGTCAACAAAGCTAGAGTCCGCGTAGTAGTATGTAAAGAGTCTTACGAGGTCACAACCCCCCACTGCGCATGCGCGAAACCCCCCACTGGGGAGGTTTTGTGGCGGTATTGGGGGGGTATTGGGGGGTGTGTTGTGCGCAGGTATCACGTCACTTCCGGTTGGGGTGAATGGGGCGTGACCTTGGGGGCATGTATTTCTCCGCGGTGATGCGGTCTGGCGGTGATACGGTCTGCCTCCGCGGTCCGAAAGTAGTCCCAAACCCGTGGGTTTTCGTGAGAATGTTCGGCAATCTGTAGGCACCGCTAGTGGACCGATGGGGTCGAGTGAGGTATCAAAGTGAAGCTTAGGTGAAGGGGCATTTGATGGGCTGGGTGTGGGGTTGAAATACCGTCATTCTGCGCATGCGCGGTGGCCGAAGGGTATGAAAATAGCCTTTTTGGAACTAGGGGAGCCCCTAGTTGACCGATGGGGTCGAGTGAGGTATCAAAGTGAAGCATATGTGAAGGGGCATCTGATGGGCTGGGCGCGGGGTTGAAATATCGGCATTCTGCGCATGCGCGGTGGCCCAAGGGTATGGAAATAGCGGTTTTGGAGCTAGGGAGTCCCTAATGGGCCAATGGAGTCGTAGGAGGTATCAAAGTGAAGCATTCGTGAAGGGGCATCTGATGGACTGGGCGTGGGGTTGAAATATCGGCATTCTGCGCATGCGCGGTGACCCAAGGGTATGGAAATAGACGTTTTGGAGCTAGGGGAGCCCCTAATGGTCCAATGGGGTCGAGTGAGGATCAAAGTGAAGCATTCGTGAAGGGCATCTGATGGACTGGGTGTGGGGTTGACATATCGGCCTTCTGCGCATGCGCGGTGGCCCAAGGGCATGAAAATAGCCTTTTTGGAGCTAGGGAGCCCCTAATGGTCCAATGGGATCGAGTGAGGTATCAAAGTGAAGCATTCATGAAGGGGCATCTGATGGATTGGGTGTGGGGTTGAATTAGGGTCATTCTGCGCATGCGCGGTGGCCCAAGGGTATGAAAATAGACGTTTTGGCATCTAGGGGAGCCCCTAATGGTCGAATGGGGTCGAGTGAGGTATCAACGTGAAGCCTAGGTGAAGGGGTATTTGATGGCTGGGTGGCTGCATGTAAAATTTTTCCTGAAAAAAAATACGGAACACGGACTTTATCGAAAAACCTGGGAAAATGCCTATATGGGGTATGAGGGGTATATAGGTCGCCGGGCTTAACGGGGCTTGTCTATCAACAGAGTTATCTTCCCTAGTTCCAGGGTGGGTGTATGTAAAAATTTTCCTGAAAAAATACGGAATACGGACTTTATCCTAAATTACGGGAAAATGCCTATATGGGGTATGGGAGGTATAGGACCATCCTGGGAAACGTACTTCTATACATTTGCGGTAGGGTTGTGAGGTCTCGTTTTACTCGTCTCGTCATTTAGAACATGATAGGAAGTGTCCCCGTGCGAATCGGCGAAATTTTTGAAAAAAGTCACCGAACCCCATATAGTCCCATACTGAGGGTATAGGATCAATGTTTGTCCCCCTGGGAAACGTACTTCTATACATTTGCGGTAGGGTTGTGGGGTCTCGTTTTACTCGTCTCGTCATTTAGAACATGATAGGAAGTGTCCCCGTGCGAATCGGTGAAATTTTTGAAAAAGTACGATATAGCCTCATATAGTCCCATACTGAGGGTATAGGATCAATGTTTGTCCCCTGGGAAACGTACTTCTATACATTTGCGGTAGGGTTGTGGGGTCTCGTTTTACTCGTCTCGTCATTTAGAACATGATAGGAAGTGTCCCCGTGCGAATCGGTGAAATTTTTGAAAAAAGTCACCGAGCCCCATATAGACCCATACTGGGGTATAGGTTCAATGTTTATCCTACTGGGAAGCCCACTTCTATGCATTTGCGGTAGGGTTGTGGGGTCGCGTTTTACTCGTCTCGTCATTTAGAACATGATAGGAAGTGTCCCCGTGCGAATCGGTGAAATTTTTGAAAAAGTACGATATAGCCTCATATAGTCCCATACTGAGGGTATAGGACCGATGTTTGTCCCCCTGGGAAACGTACTTCTATGCATTTGCGGTAGGGTTGTGGGGTCTCGTTTTACTCGTCTCGTCATTTAGAACATGATAGGAAGTGTCCCCGTGCGAATGGGTGAAATTTTTGAAAAAGTACGATATAGCCTCATATAGTCCCATACTGAGGGTATAGGACCGATGTTTGTCCCCCTGGGAAACGTACTTCTATGCATTTGCGGTAGGGTTGTGGGGTCGCGTTTTACTCGTCTCGTCATTTAGAACATGATAGGATGTGTCCCCGTGCGAATCGGTGAAATTTTTGAAAAAGTACGATATAGCCTCATATAGTCCCATACTGAGGGTATAGGACCGATGTTGTCCCCCTGGGAAACGTACTTCTATGCATTTGCGGTAGGGTTGTGGGGTCTCATTTTACTCGTCTCGTCATTTAGAACATGATAGGAAGTGTCCCCGTGCGAATCGGTGAAATTTTTGAAAAAAGTCACCGAGCCCCATATAGTCCCATACTGAGGGTATAGGACCGATGTTTGTCCTCCTGGGAAACGTACTTCTATGCATTTGCGGTAGGGTTGTGGGGTCGCGTTTTACTCGTCTCGTCATTTAGAACATGATAGGAAGTGTCCCCGTGCGAATCGGTGAAATTTTTGAAAAAGTACGATATAGCCTCATATAGACCCATACTGGGGTATAGGTTCAATGTTTATCCCCCTGGGAAACGTACTTCTATGCATTTGCGGTAGGGTTGTGGGGTCTCGTTTTACTCGTCTCGTCATTTAGAACACGATAGAAAGTGTTGCGGAGCGAATCGGTGAAATTTTTGAAAAAAGTCACCGAGGCCTGGGTAGGCCCATAGGCCTATACTGCATGGCTATGGGTGTATAGGCCCATACGGGGTGGACATGTTGGAGTCTAGGTGGGCCACTCATGGTCCAATGGGGTCGAGTGAGGTCTTATTTTGAAGCTCTCGTGGAGGAGCACTTGACTACACTAATGGTTCGTCCGTGTTCAATAGTCTGCGCATGCGCAGTCTGTCCGTAGTATAGAAAACAGGCATTTTGGGTGCTATGTAGGGGTGTGTTTGGGTTAGAGATGAGCTAATCACTGTTCGAATGGGTCGTGTGAGGTGTCAAAGTGAAGCTTGTGTGGGGTAGAGTCAGAATGGTGTGTTTTTGAATGCATGTCGCGTTAATCTGCGCATGCGCAGTTGGTTGTAGTAAGTAAAGTGGCCATTTTGGGCAGTGAAGGTATTTGGGGTCGAGATGGGCTATTCACGGTTCGAATGCGTCCTGGAAGGTGTCATCTTGTAGTTCTCGGGGTGTACATTCCGATTTGAGGGGTGTCCGCGTCATCGGTGACGTCATTGATGACGTCATCGGTACGAGTAGTAGCGAAAGTGGACATTTTGTGGGTGCGTGAGGGTGAGTTTGGTGTAGAGATGCACCATCCTTAGTCCGAATGCGTCGTGTGAGGTGTCATTTTGTAGCTCTCGGGGTGTACATTCCGAATTGGGGCATGTCCGAAGCATCTGTGACGTCATCGATGACGTCATCAGTAGGAGTATTAGCGAAAGTGAGCCTTTTAGGGCAGTGCAGGAAGGTATTTGGTGTAGAGATGGACCATCCGCGTTGCGAATGCGTCGTGTGGGGTATCATGTTGTAGCTCTCGGAGTATAGACCCTGATTTCAGGGATATTTATAGCATCTGTGACGTCATTGGTGACGTCATGAGTACAAGTTGTAGCGAAAGTGGGCCTTTTTTAGCAGTGAAGGATGTTATTTGGTGTAGAGATGGACCATCCGCGGTCCAAATGGACAGTGTGAGGTGTCATCTTGTAGCAACGCCCACCAACACCATTCTTAATGCTTCAACGCCCTGGTGAAATAGTTCAGAAGCTCTGATATTCCATGGAATTGTCACTAATTCTTCGAAATGCGGTGATGCCCGTCAACGCCCGTCGTTACACCTTAACACTCTAACATAACGCCATGATATAGACCAGAGAGAGAGAACAACAGCAACAACAACAAGGATGACACATGAGAGAACAACAACAGCAAGAAGTTTTTTTCATATAGTTTATTTTCCCCAATGTTACATCATACCCACGCTGGGGAGCCGCGTTGGGTATATTTACAATTCAAGAAGATTCTTATCCAATCAGAGGCCACCATTTGCATGTTTCATATTCGTTCCTGTCCGTTAGATGTATTCTTGTGCAATCAGAAGTCTCCATTTCAGAAAGTGCCATCTGAACCGTTTATTCTAATCATCGTCGGGCAGGCCAGGATACCGTTGAGGCAACAGATCCTCAGATAGTTGTTTGCGCATTCTGAGTATCTATCAGTGCATGGGTGAATACTTTCATCCGATGGAGGTGGTGGTCAGTTTAACCACGAAGAACGCAACATTGGTCATTATCTCCACTATCCACTTGGTGTTACAATTCAAGAAGACTTGTCAAATCAGAGGCCACCATTTGCATCTGTCATATTCGTTCCTGTCCGTTAGATGTATTCTTGTCCAATCAGAAGTCTTCATTTCAGAAAGTTCTATCTTCGGCCATGTTCGCTTTGAACCGTTTATTCTAATCATCATCGGGCAGCCCAGGATACCGTTGAGGCAACATATCCTCAGATAGTTGCTTGTGCATTCTGAGTATCTATCAGTGCCTGGGTGAATACATTCACCCGATGGGATGGTCGGTCAGCTTGGTCACGAAGAACGTAACATTGGTCACACTGTCCACTGTCCACTGTCCACTTGGTGTTGGGGCGTTGCAACCGGGCCCATTCCAAGGGATCCACGGTGTTCAGTTTCTCCAGCATCGTCTCTAGCGACACTCAGTTAATGATGGTAAACGGTTGGTCAAATACCTGGATGTTACTGCTCGGGTAAAAGTATCGGACTTGGACTGTCTCTTTATGCTGCAGCACATAACCAAGCGCCAGATTCAATTTGAAGGCCGTAGTTTGATCTTTGAAGATGGCTTCTACGTAGCTACGTAGACGGGCGAGGTCGGTCAGTCGGAAATTGTAGATATCTTGAATAGGGCGATGACGGTGGAAACAGTGCCGTATCATGGACCAATGGCGCCGATAGATGTCACTCACTGGATGGGCGCCCTGTAAGAGATCGCTAGGAACATTTATAGGCTCGTCCAGAAAATGTTCGATGTTGTCAGGCGTATGACTCGAAACCGTAACGGTGGGGTCCGGCTGGATATCCAGGCCCTCCTGGACCGTGGGTATAGGCAGGCTCTTCGTCATCGCATCACCAGTGGCGTTCGTCTCTCCGGGTTCATCTTCACTGGGGCTGACCTTCCGCGGCCCCTCTTTAGTGGAAAGTTGTCGCCCAAACCGTAGAGACGGGGCATGCATCAAACGTTGGTGCTGTCTAAACCGACTGGGTCGTTTGAAGAGTCGACCACAATCATTACATATTACCGTCGCACCCGCGTGGAGTACCCTCTCATGACGCAGTAAATGATCCTTCCGATTGAATGACCGTGCGCAGATTATACAAGTATACCGGGCATCGTTGTGGATGGAGGTCTCGTGGCGTCGTAACTTATCTAGACGAGTAAACAGCTTCTGGCAAGTTGTGCAAGTGAACATCTTGGTGGTTGAGAGAGTGTCTGATGAAACGTCCAGGCCGCTTCCCTTTTATAGCACGCTAGCTGGTGATCTATTTTTAGCACACTCAGTTCAACTATCCCCAAGTCGAGGGCCGAGCCTTGACATCTTCGGTAACATCCGTGTCTCTTCCGTCACCTCCGTACCGTCAACGATCAACATGTAGACATATAGAGTATGTACGGCATGTTATGGTATTCATCAGTGCATGAGTGACGCATTCAG
>JAVTVY010027578.1:0-11660 GCA_036873755.1 Hanleya hanleyi
ACCCCAACCGGAAGTGACGTCACACCTGCGCCCCATTCACCTGCGCACAACGCCCCAATACCGCCACATTTTTTTTCTGCGCATGCGCAGTGAGGCGCTATCTTATCTACTTGCTTGCTACATACTACTAACGCACTTAAGATAGATTCTGAAAATAGGACAACGAAAGCTCTAAACCCTAACTTTTTCAGTTAGTTGTTCAGTGTTTCCTCTCTGCATAGCTGCCAATAGATTGTACAAATTTCCAATACTTCTGCCTCTACCGTTAGCAGTATAAGTACTCTTTACGATCTTTTGGCAGCTATGCAGAGGAGACAATGAACAACTAAGATGAATGAAAAATGTCGAGCTTTCGTTGTTTTACTTTCAGAATCTGTCTGAAGTGCGTTTCCATCCGTCTCTTTATATATAGATATAGTACAG
The DNA here is from genome assembly GCA_036873755.1 of Hanleya hanleyi. Taxonomy (NCBI): domain Eukaryota; kingdom Metazoa; phylum Mollusca; class Polyplacophora; order Lepidopleurida; family Hanleyidae; genus Hanleya; species Hanleya hanleyi. Next base: position 424 of record JAVTVY010027578.1, read on the forward strand.
GTTATAACAACCTCGATTAATCAGCATTGCTTTATTGAAAATAACACCGACCAATCAGCATCGTTCTATTGATTTGAGACACGGTTCTGTGGTGGTGGATACAAGCGTCTAGTCCGTCATTCATAATTCGGCCGTCGTCCATTAAAGAATATCCGCGTCCATAATCCAAAGACCTATTCCATATCCATATAACAGTATTAGCACCAAATTAGCACCTGATGACCATCAGCTGAGGAAAGGCGGTATTGCTGACAGACAACACAAGTCGGGGGCTGGGAGTAGCCGGGACTAGTGTCGGACAGAGAAGGGGATGACTGATCATTGGCTGGAAGAACCTTGTACCTTGGACAAGCCACCAGTCGGGCTGAAGGCTGACTGGAGGAGCCTATATAGAAGCAGCCCGTGCAGTCAGTGTGGTGTCCAATCCAAGGCGAAAGAGTGAAGTCGCAGCCAAGCCACTTCTAACCCATAAGGGCATGGATTCGCGTATGAATATAATCCAACATTATTACTTCTTACTATCACTGATATTCCCCGCCAACTTACTATACCTGATATGCCTGACCAACCAGCCAACAGCCGGGGCTGAAACCAGACTAGAAGTCGCAACCAAGCCACTTCCAGGTCCGTAGGAGCTGAACGCGTTTATATTTCTATTCCAATGATAACGTATGATAAATGTAACTTGTAAATATGGACCCTTCCCCACTGAACCGATATTATCTTTTATTGTCACAATATAGCAGGTAAATCGTACACTTGTCTTGGTTATTTCTAACCATCATCAATTAGCCCACCCGAGCTCACCTAGTGACGGGGAGTTATTTTTATTAGAGCATTTGGATACTCTTATGTTTTCATCATCTGCCGCCGCCACAGCCGCCGCCGCGACTTCAAACGTGAATATCTCTGAAACCGTTGAAGATTTTCGGGTGAAACTGTGTTGTGGTAACTCTTTAGGCCTGGGAATTTTATCTGGCTGTGTTTTGATAGCCGTGTGTCACCACTAGGTGGCGCTATAGTCAGGGCATAGGTAAACCTTTGCAACACGATTTTCTCTGAACGACTTCTTCGGGTCCTGTGAAATTTCATTATAATGAACTCAAGAGATAGCCAATGTGCTAAAAAGGTTTTGGTGTTGTTGGCTTAACTATAAAGGCAATTTTTTTAGTCTAAAAAATTGTTTTTCGTGAAATGAAAATTGCCAATTCCATCAGTGATTGTTTTTTAAATTGTTCTATTCTATGTTACCAAGCATAAATATGGCATTGCCGACATGATACGGTACGAGCCAAATGGTCATTTAAATGAAAAATGACAACTCTCTGTTGCATTTTTCATCGATATAGGTGGCGCTATTAGGTAATTGAATGAATTAGGTAAACCTATGTGTGAAGAGTAATATTGGTAATACTATGTCTGCACTAACTTATATTACATAATGTACATAAACGAACTAAGCTGTAGTCAGAGTATCAGGAATGGGACGTCTGTAGAACACTGCTGCAGACAATCCCCTTTTGTCCGACTAGCTGTTTCCGGTTTGGCGAGATCAGCTGTTCGTTCGCTTTAATGTGTTCTGTTTAAATAACTCTGAAGAGTTTCCAAGCACTTGTTGCTCTCATGTTCTAGTCAGCCGTCAGAGTTATGTCACATTTATTGTGACCTACTGCCAGTGGCTGCTCGTATGTTCGTGCCAGACGACATCATGGTTACTGGTCTAAGGGCTGTACGTGTTATGTCACTTTAAAGGTGGACTAGTGCCAGTTGCTGCCCCTCTGCTCTTGATTGAATGTTCCTATTCCAAATAAAAACGATATATTTTGAGAATGAGGTGTGTGGTTTTCTTGAGAGGCAAGGGCCTGCCGCTTACATATGGCGTCGCCGGTAGGTTCCTTGAAGTATAAGAGCAGAAGGGTAGTGACAAGAAGATGCCCCGAACCCATGGAGAGAACACAAAGAAGACTGAGGATGAAAGCGTACAAAACATCACATCTAGACTGCAGGAAATGCAACTGAGACCAGTTCAGGCCGTGTGCTTATCTCGGGATCAGGAAGTTGGTATCTTCTTTGGTTCGGCTGACAAGGATGAATTAACCTTATAGGAATGGATCGAACAGTTTTCTAGTAATTTCCGAACTGGCACATGCATGAGCCTGATGCATTTATGTACTGTCTTTCTGGCGATACCAAGAAAGCAGTGAAGTTAATGTCAGGTAGGGACCGGAAAGAGGTTGACGCCATTATGAAAACATTGCGATGCACTACAGGATCAATTGCAGCTATTTCGACGTCGTGAGCCAACCACGGTGCAGCATCGAAGGAACATTTCGCGGTCGGTCCGCGTGATGTAGCTGTTAGAAGAGAGACTAAAATGAAGCTTCAGATATTAGTTTCGCGGATGTGACGGAATTTGTAATAATCTGGGTTGAAGAAAACAAAAGTACTGCATCGAGCAAAGGCCGTGTTTCTGTCCAAAAAGAAAATTTTTATTCGAGTGGTGTTCCATGTGAAGTTCTGGAAACAAAACCCTTATAGATACACAGGAACAAATTCTCCATTTGCTGTAGAACAGAGAGAAAATTAGTGCCAGTATCCGAAAGAGACCTGCTCGAGACGAGCAAGAGAGGATACTCTGCTACGAATGCGGAAATCCTGGGATCATTAAAAAGGAGTGCCCTAATCGCGTGGATAAAATGCCCCCCCCCCCCACCCCCCAAACAGAATTTTTAGATGTTTCCGGAGTTGGGAACCGTACGGTGAAAATCATCTCTAATGGCTCCATTGACTTTTGTCAGTATTACAAGCGTCTGGTCCGTCATTCATAATTCAGCCGTCGTCCATTAAAGAATAACCGCGTCCATAGTCCAAAGACCTATTTCACATTCCATATAACAGTATTAGCACCAAATTCAAAAAGACAATCATAGTATACAAAAAAACAGGCTAGTTTCCTGCAAGAGAGAAGCGGTCAACAGTTTTCAATGAAGCCGGCATGACATCATGATGTTTCAAAAATATCAAATCCGTATCGCTGATCAGTATTCTTAATCCATAATATTCGTTGTAAAGTCGTCATCTAAAGAATGCTGTATCTCAGTCACGCTTTGATTATGACTGTTCATATGAGTACCATGAGGATCTTGAAGTACATGGGTTCAGACGGCCCCTAGTTCCGGGTTAAGCGGAATTAGACACAAGTTACGAAACGTAACGCCATAGATCTCGCACGCTACGCTCGTATTTTGCTATCAGCATGCGATATCAGTATGCGATAGTAGGACGATTGGTGACTGTCCCAGTGGAAACCTTGTGGATACCGGATCGGAGGTAACCACCATTAGTGAAACCTTCTTTTCAAAGACTGTATTCCAATTGATATTGGACTATACCTCACTGCAGCAAATGGGATAGACATCCCGAATGTCGGGTGAATTGAGAGAAGTGTACGTCTGCTCTCAAAAGAGCTTGAGGATGTTGGCATTTTTGTCGTGAAAAATAATCCTGTACATAATTCTCGTGTATCATGGGTATTAATGTTTAGGGACGATGTGGGGTATATTGTTCTCCTAATCGGCTAGGGAGGGTAAGTCTAATCATAATGTAAAGAAAATATCTGCAATTGTCAACCGCATATCACACAGCAGCCAATTTAAAGAAAGTATGGTAGGGTCTAGTGGCCACATTGGCTTTGTAAATCTTGTGATCAAAGGCGCTGTGACAGTACCAGGTAGAAGTGAGATTTTGGTAGACGGGGACCAGATAATAAATGAGTATTTGGTTCTCGTGGAGCCAGTGGTGGAACCCATCTACCATCTGAGCTGCTGGTGGCCCGCGTGTGTGCCACTGTAAAGAGTGGACTTGAGAGAGAAACCACTGCCTGAGACCACGAACACGTCTGGCGGGATTACAAGGTGTCGATGCGGTGGAACACCCGGATATTGAAGTAACTCACCATCTGAGACATCATCCAGGTTGACCTTCTTGACACCGAGAATATACATTTCCTCGGACTCGGTCCAGACTGAGCCGCCAGATGGAACCTCTATGCCAGTACATGTGGTTGATTCAAATCTGACTGAAGACCGGACACAAAGGCTTCAGACTGATGAAACACAAGCAAGTGCTCTCTCAAAGTGCTAACGAGTTTGGCTATTGTCCGACAAAATCAAAACAAGGGATGCCGCCCCATCTATTGATTGATTGATTGATGTTTATTCACCAAATAAAGTAATATATATATTATACACTTCAATGAATATCGATAATTAAAGGGAAACTAGTAGATGCTGAAGGATACAATAAACTAATTGGCGGGAATAAAACCCCAGAGGGCTTGTTCTATCCCAAAATTCTATACATAGATAGCAAATAATACATGGCATTGGAAAGGAAAAAAAACTATAGATTGATATGGTGAATATATCTGAAATAATTGCACTGTGAAAATAGGTCAGTCTTGAAGAAGATATGTAGTAATTTTCGATCGGAAAAGAGAAGCAGATTCGATGCATTTGAGTGGAGGCGGCAAATTGTTCCACTCTCGTGGTCCAGTAATTTTGACGATATAAAATGATAAGTTAGACTGATACAATGGTCTATACAAGTTGGTTAACTGCCCCCTGGTATGATGGCGGTGTATATCAGACTGTTTGATGAAATAGACCTGGAAATTTCTTGGTAAAAATTCTTTCTTGTAGAAAAATTTATGCACAAGGAGAAGGGAAGAATATTTGTTCAATTTGAGTAGGGGTAGGATGTTCAATTCTCTGAACAGGGGTAGTGTATGAGCCAGTTTAGTCGAAAAGGTTATTGCCCCGCACGCTTCTGCAGTATAATTAATGGGTTTAAATGAGTAACATATGTATTTCCCCACAAAACGTTACAATAGTTCAAGTACGGAAATATCATAGAGTAATATAATATAAAGAATGTCTTTTTGTTCAAGGAGCTTTTGATATGATTTATGATGCCAATATTTCTAGATACCTTATTGCCTATGTCTCGGGCCCGTAGCAACGACATCGACGACTTTCGCCACGTGTTTTTACAGAAGTGAATAACCACATAACCGACCTAGTGGGGCAAAGAATTGTGAAGAAAAGTCAAAGTCCATGGTCATCTCCAGAGGTGATTGTCTGAAAGAGGGATGGGGGCATCCGATCCTGCTGTGACTATAGAATAAACCAGGTCGTACAGAAGAATGCATACCCACTGCCCCGGATGGATGATTTCCTGGATGCCTTGGGCAGTGCGCAATTCTTCTCATCTCTTCACTTGATACTTTCCGGTCAAGATGGATCCTGAGTGGACTAGGATGCATTCTAGCATCTGCAACGGGCCCGAGACTTTCCAAACGTTGATGGAGTGATGCCTGGGTGACCTCAAGCGGAAAACGTTCTTGAAATACGCTGATGATATTCTTGTGTTCAGCCATGACTTTGACTGTCACCTACAGCGCCTAGACCAAGTATTCACCAGGCTAAGTGAATAAGGCCTGAAGCTGAGACCTGACAAGTGTTACCCTCTGCAGATAGAAGTAAGATTTCTTGGCCATATTGTGTCGGGTGGTGCCATAAAGACTGACCCTGAGAAAGCCAAAGTGTTGAATACCTGGCCAAGACCGAAGTGTGCCAGGGACGTGCGTTGCCTTTTCGGTTTCTTGGGATATTATAGACGGTTTGTTCCAAAGTTCTCAGAAATGACCACACCTTGAATCGACTGATAGGATCTGATAAGAAAGGACAGGCCCCACCACCATTCAACTGGAACGAAGAATGCCAGTCGGCATTTGATGAGTTCCGAGCCAGATTTAACAATTCTTCAGTGTTAGCATACCCTGACTTTGCCAAAGAACTTATTGTGACGACAGGTGCTTACTTTCGAGTTCTGGGAGCGGTGCTTCCCCAGGTCGTGCAATACAACCGGCGGAAAGAAACGACAAAAACTACAGCACATTCAAGCTGAAGCTGCTTGCGCTCAAGTGGGCGATTGGGGAGAAGTTTGGGGAGTATTTCCTATATTCCAAAGTGAAAATATTCACAGATCACAATCCATTACCCCACTGGACACTGCCAATCCGAGGCGGGTGAACAGCGCTGGGTTGCTTAATTTGCTGATTTTGACTTTGAAGTGTTTAACTTGCTCATCGGTTAACATCAGATGAGTTGTTTGCTCCCGAGCTAGCGTATCTAATTCCACTTAAGCCGGTGCTAGGGAACGTGTGGATGCTTTATAGTCTCCACATGAATAACTGCAATAAAAGCGCGGCTGAGATACTAAGGCTACGTCCGAGAATCCAACGTATTCTTGGGTCTGAATGTTAGGTTCCGAGGGCTGTTTCCTGTAGAGTCATATGGTTGCTTTTTAGTCGTCAGACGTCGTAAATTTTTCCCACTTGGTGCATATCGCTTCAATTTACAAGTCGGGCAGGAACTGCTCTAATGTTGATGCCCTATCGAAACATCCAAGGGAACAGAGTGTGCAGGAACTGCTCTAATGTCGATGCCCTATCGAAACATCCAAGGGAGCAGAGTGTGGTCGATGATATCGCAGACGAAGTCAAACTTACCTTAGTGGAAGTGAAGACGAGCTTGTGGCCTTACAGTCAGACTACGATGTCAAACCAATGGATAGCAGTGCACCAGTACAAACTGTGTCTGGAGAAATGCGGACAGAGTTCTTCAAGGATTATGTGGCTCAGCTGCAAGAACCAGATGATGTCCACGGAAGGGTCTTTTACTTTTTATTAGGCGCAAGAGAAGGCCTACTCGAACAGAGAAAGCAAAGGATTCCCGTGAAGTTTTCAAAATTCTGAGGATAGACTCCGATTAGATGGACCTGTGTTGTATCGAACAATCCAGGACTCCAAGGATGGAGCTGAATATTGGCAGATGGTGTTGCCAAAGGTACTTCATGAGGAGGCATGCCAAGCGAAGCATGAATACGCAGGACACTTCAGCGATCGACGTACACTGGATAGTCTGCGCAGATGCTACTACTGGCCCTCCATGACGAACGATGTACAGACATGGGTGAAGGCCTGCACGAGATGCGCTCTGGCGAGAGATGTACATCCACACCGTCACACACCGCTAGTGTGTATGCAGTACAGCGCCCCTTTGGAAGCAGTTGCCATTGACTACACTGTTCTCGAAAACACGCCAGATGGATATGAGAACGTCCATGTCATCACAGACATGTTTACCAAGTTCTGTATCACTGTCGCAAGAAAGACCAAACAGCCCCCACAACGGCTAAAGCACTTGTCAAGCACTGGTTATGGTTATTTCGGTTGCCCAAGTCGACTTTCAAGGTCGGAATTTCGAGAGTGAAGAAGAGGAGATGGAAAAATTACCTCCCAGAGCTGACATTAGCATATGACAGCCACAGACATTTATCAACGGGATACTCCCCAATCTACTTGTTGATGGAACGAGAAGCACGACTCACAATGGACATCACCCTGTGTTCATGACGGGAACCTGAGTTAGACAACTTGGATGAGTGGGTGAGACTCCATCATGAGCGTCTGAAACTGGCCTGTGATGTGACAAATGAAACGTCCAGGGAGGCTGTTGCTGCCCGAAAGCGCCTGTACGACCATGTGACCACGGCCGCTCTCATACGACCTGGTGCGTGAGAAAATATAATACTTTTACATCGTGAGTGAGCAAACGAACCCGGAAATGCCCGTGTTCAAGATACGGCCCGAGACAGGTAGAGTAAAATAGTACATGGTGATCAGTTGAAACCATGTACATTCCTCGTGACAGACAGACGACTTCCTCGGAGGATACGATGGCGATGGAGACGTAGTACATACAGAGCCAGCAGACTCGGATTCTCATGGTGGGGATACTCCCTGCTGATACCGAGGTATTTCTCCCAAGAAGGTCAATGAGGCAAAATAAAGGTCAACCCCCAGATCGACTCAACTTCGACACTAAGGTTAATAGATTTGAGAAACATGACAACACAGTAGTATGTGTAGCTGATAATGGTTCGAGTCATAGTGGTGAAGGAATTGGCATAGGCCCTAGAGAATGTTTTCTGTTTAAATAACTCTCGGAAGAGTTCCCAAGCCAGTTGCTGCCCTCGTGTTCTAGTCAGCCGTCATTGTGGTTTCTAACTGAAGTCAGAGTTATGTCGCATTTATTATGACCTACTTCCAGTGGTGTCCCGTATGTTCGTGCCAGACGACATTATGGTAACTGATCGAAGGGTTGTACACGTTATGTCTGTTTTAACGGTCGACTAGTGCTAGTTGCCGCTCTTCAGCTCTTGATTGACTGTTCCTATTCTAAATAAAACCATATATTTTGAGACTGGGTTGTGTGGTTTTACTAAAGAGCAAGAGCCTGCCGGTTACATATGTAACATGATGTCTTCTAAACGACATCTTAAATTTCCCTGAAATCTTTGGTGTAATGATCTTGCAGGATATGCAAAGGACTGAAAAAGGCTGGTGATGTTCGCATAATCAGGGAGGGGCACTATTTGCATATCAAAATAAGGTTTTTTTTGCGGAATAGAAATTGACTTCTTTGAATCAGAAAAAAGTAATTGATGTATTCTGGCTATGTTGCTAAGTACCAATATAGCATTGTCAGCGTGGCAATTCATAACCCTTGCAAGCCAAATAGTCTATTATATAAAGAATTCCCTGAATTAATTCCAATATTTCCATAACCATTATAGCGTTATGGGTTAAACTATACGTACTCTACACATTGGCATAAATATGGAGAAATTGCTTCACTGTATACTTTTGTTACATTTGTTCATGATCAGGGGGCACTATAGACATGAACGTTGGTAAACTTACATGTATGTAACACAATTTTGTTGGGTTTTCATGAATTTTATCATAGAAATCTTGTAGAACAGACACATTGTAAGACAAACAGAAAATTGAACGACAATGGTGTTTTTGGCATACACATGTAGCAATGGGTGGTATTGACAACTAAATATGAATCTAGGCTGCATCGGCCCCTGCTTTGTACATAACTGAAATGCTGCTATCAGTATGGGGTGACAGTGATCCTGTATGGAAAAAAGGAATGATTCAATTGCAATGATGCAATCGTCGCAACGTCAGTTCCGGTTTCTAGACCAAATTATACCTCCAACACAAGAGAGCTCCGCGGAAAGTTCACTATAGTTCCGGCACTTCCGGTCACGTGACCCGGAAATGAACTTTTTGGGGTATGTATTCCTAGCGGTGATGGGGTCGTAGGGAGAAGCCTCCGCGGACAGAAAGTAGTCCCGAGACTTCAAATACGCTGCGTCTTAATCTTCAGTCGTCTCCGGCAATCTCCGGTCATCTCCGGGAATGTCCAGTCGTCTCCGGCAATGTCCGGCCATCTCCGGGCCAATAGATAACCCTTATCTGCCTTCCCGAAGCATCCATGCAATGCGCAGGGCCTCCGACAATATCGTCATTTATTTGCTCATGTTAAATGGCCAGTGGTGAACCATCAGTTTCTCCATACAGTGGGGGGAATGGAAAGGGTCCCAGAGGGAATTGAACCCGGGTCGCTTTATCTAGAGGCAGACACGTTATCCATTACACCACGAGTCATATGCTACAAACCAAGGTTGAAAATAGCATATATACATCTACCAGAGGGTCGATCAATGTTGAACCCAATGAGAAATGTACTCCTGGTCTTTGCGGTATGGGTTGTGAGATCTTGTTTTTCACGTTTCACCACGTAGAACACGATGGGTGGGGTCCCGAAGCGATTGGTTGAAACTTTTTGAAAAAGTCACTGTGCGCATGCGTAGTGGGTAAATAGCGCTGGGTGGACATTTTGGGGTATAGGTGAGCCCCTAGTGGCCCGATTGGGTCGAGTGAGGTATCATTGTAAAGCATATGTGGAGAAGCATCCGACGGAAGGGGTTTGATGTGGAACTGACGTCATTCTGCGCATGCGCAGTAGTCAAAGTGTATGGAAATAGACGTTTTGTGGTCGAGCTGGACCACTAGTGGCCTGATTGGGTTGAGTGAGGTGTCAAACTGAAGCGCTCCTCTAGTGCGAGCAAGTCATGGGTGGGTGCATGTAAAATTAGGATTTGTTCTGAAAATATATAAAGCGAAACACGGACTTTACCTCTACAATAGAGGAAAACCCATATCAACCATGTCCAAAAGGGCTAATATCGATCTCCGGCTTATCGGGGCCTGCCGACAGAGGCAGGGTGGGATAATGGGTGTAAATTGAGGATTTGTCCCGAAAACATAAAAAGTGAAACACGGACTTTACACCTAATCCAGGATACGTGGAATGCCTGTATTTGGTTATGGGGGTGGTCATTTTTTTGTGGATTTTACTATTGGTTATGGAGTCTTGTTTTCTTCGTCTCACCACGTAAAACATGATGGGAAGGGTCTCGGAGCTAAGCGGTGAAATTTTTCGAAAAGTTCGGGGAGGTCTGGATAGGCCCATAGGCCTACTGGCTCAGTGGATAGGTCCATACTGGGCAATTCACACATGTTCATTGCGATAAGGGTTGTGGGATCTTGTTTTTCACGTCTCACCACGTATGGGGGAAGCTAAGCAGTGAAATTTTTTGAAAAAGTCACTGTGCGCATGCGTAGTGGGTAAATAGCGCTGGGTGGACGTTTGGGATCTAGGTGAGCCCCTAGTGGTCCAATGGGATCGTATGAGATCTTATTTTGAAGCTCTCGTGGAGGAGCATCCGACTGGACTAATGTATCGTCCGTTTTCAATATTCTGCGCATGCGCAGTCTGGCCGTAGTTTAGAAAGCAGGCATTTTTGGGGTAGAGATGGACCACTATTGGTCCAAATGGGTCGTGGGAGGTGTCAAAGTGAAGCTTTTGTGGGGGTAGAGTCAGAATGGCGTGTTTTTTTATTGCAAGTCGCGTCAATCTGCGCATGCGCAGTTGGTGTAGTAAGTAAAGTGGTCATTTTGGGGGTGCGTGGGTGTGTGTTTGGTGTAGAGATGGACCATCCTTGGTCCGAATGCGTCGTGTGGGGGTGTCATCTTGTAGTTCTCGGTGTAGACCCCGATTTGAGGGATGTTCACGTCATATGTGGTGCCATTGGTGACGTAATCAGTACGAGTAGTAGCGAAAGGGGGCATTCTGGGGGGAGTGAAGGAAGGTATTTGATGTAGAGATGGACCATCCTTGGTCCGAATGCGTCGTGTGGGGGTGTCATCTTGTAGTTCTCGGGGTGTAAACCCCGATTTGAGGGATGTTCACGTC
>JAVTVY010027579.1:0-10404 GCA_036873755.1 Hanleya hanleyi
AAAAGATGTACCCCCCAGGAAGGAAAACTTTGTACACCCTAACCACCAATATATGCAAATTAATGCTCCTTGCCTCCACCAAGCACAGCAAATAAATGTCCAGTACAACCTGGGAGAGAAGCATTTTTTTTTTCATCATAGCAGCCCACCCACCCACATTTTTTATTTGGAAGGGTAAAGGCACCCACCCATTGCGCACGCACGGCTATTGTTCAAAATGTAAGTTTACATAAACAGTCCACGTGAATATTCATTGATACAGGCCTATCGTCACACTTCCCCTTTGGATTTGCCCAGGACCTCGTGACGTCCTGATGTACCGTGAATATTTTGAAGAACGCCATTACAAGACATATTTGCAAGTGATTTCGCGTTCGTTGAATACATATTGAATAAAATAATGTCTCACGTTGGAAGGTTTGGACATATTGTCCCAAGCCCTCTCACCTCAACCATTCGCCAACAGATTTACAATCCCAGTCCGCCATTTTACCCTGAATTTTCAAGGTCGAACAGAAAACCATGGAAATATCCGAAAGGAGTAAAGGGAGACCACTCGGCCTGCACCCGTTCTTTGTTTTCAAGGGAGACTACTCCAAACAGCCGGAAGTTGTCAAGAGCGCAACGAAGAATGTCGAGGACCGGATAAAGCTCGTTTTCCGCGATTTTTCACATCAATTTCCATTGAAAAGGAATCCCTTTCCAAATAACAAAGTGCATATTGGTAAAAGAGGGCTCGACCATAGAAGCAATATTTTTACAGGCTTAAACAATCACCAAGAGAAGCAATTTATTACCTGGAGGGACCACCAAGAGATTTCTATTCTGGACAACCCCGCCCACCAATATATTATTAATTCTTTTCCCTTCCTGGGGGGGTACATATTTTCAAATGGAACAGCCCTTATACCCTCTGCGATGACTTAGCGATTATCTGGACTTGTGAAGATGGTACAAGTGTGTCCCTAGTTCATCAAGGTAAACCCTACTGACATTTAATTCTGTGATATTGACAACGTCGGGTTTAGTCATTGAAGTTCAGAAAATTCCTATCGCAAAATTTTGGCCTCTCAACCTGGGTCAGATCAGGGGGATTTGCGCTCATAAAAATCAATAATACCTACTGCTTTGCACCCGTTTGGATAGAATACATATTTGCCTACTTCTCTGGTCATTTATCTCCTTTCATTTCCATAAACAGCAAAAGAAAAAAAAATTATCGAGCTTGGTCTTTCAAAAACTGAATCGGTAGCCATCTTGAAAATATTGCTATGGTGGCACGAGACTGATTGTAAATTTCGGGATTGTGGACAGGAAAGTCGGTAACGGCTCCTTCATAAGGTTTTCACATAATCTGCATTTGAATGTAAAATTGTAACTATCGGTATCACGCATAATAGAAGGCACATGCTGAAAAAGATAATTTACGGGATTTTTCGTCTCCGTAAGTGACTGGGTCGACTGGACGGATTCCGTTTTTCAACTCTTGTAATCCTGAATTTAGATGGTGTCACGCACGAGAATCAGAAATACGCGTGAGTGTTCTAAAGATGGCAGCAGATTTCGATTTTGAAAAATCAGGCTCTGTATTTTTTTTCTTTTGTCGTTTATGTAACTGAAAGGTGGACAGAGGAAATAAATGACCAGGAAGTAGGCGCATATGTATTCTATCCAAACGAGTGCAAAGCGGTAGGTATTATTGATTTTTACGAGTGCAAATCCACCCAATCTGACCAATGTCAGGAGGCCAAAATTTTGCGATAGGAATTTTCGGTTCAATGGCTAATCCCTACGTTGTCAATATCATAAAATTAAATTTCAGTAGGATTTAGCTTGTTGAACTAGTGTGTTCCCGGACTGCAGATTGGCCATCATACTCTATACAGCTAATGCACATAGCTACTGCAGTTAGTACCCATATGGACATCACATGGGATTACTGATAATGGGATCATTTATTGCCAACCAATCATCGAGGAATACAGCCTTTTTAGACCGACAATCAGATTCTCGCTAACTTAGGCTTATAGGCAAGCACCATATACACGCGGAGTCCATATGTGTTTGAGTTAGATCAATAAATAGCGGCGGTATTAGATGACAGCGAATTAATGTGGAGAGAGTTTTTTTTAACTTTGCGATCTTTTCGGCATGGATTCATTAACATAAGAAGTGGAAGCCTACATGTATATTATATAGTATTAATGTCATTTAGAAAGTAGGTAATATTTACATTCAATTAGTTTTAGGGTGACACTACTTTCTTGGTAAAAGCACAAATAATTTTGCTGGATGGGTCAGTCCCATGCGAGACCGAATCGCCAGCAGGCCCAGCCAGCACCTAACAATAAAGAAGAACAGGAAAATCTTCTGAGATGTAGTGCTGAGGAGAGAAAATATGTATTGATTTTGAAGAAGACTGGTGACGGTAAATCACTGAAGTTTCAAGCATTTCAAGCATAAACTGCCAAAATTTGTCGATGTAAATAAAAAAAATGAATGAGATATACGACCCACATAACAATGAACATGCATGTGTACACTTAACTAATTATCCGTCATTCTGTTGTTTTACATATATGACAGTGTACTACACAAACCACCCCTCGACATGTGGCATTTTGTTGTGAGAACAGTTCAGCTGTCATACTAATCCCCTCAGACTGATGACTACTTGTTCCAGTTTGTTAGCACAGTATCTCTAGCTGTCAATTTGTGTTCTCTCAAAATCGCTAGTTAGGCGTACATACATGCGCAGGTATCACCTTCCCTTCACCACAACCAGGGATATCTGATTGGCTGAGAGCTGACTAGGATAATCTGATCTCTCTCCTTCATATTCACTGAATATCATACCTGCCATAAGGTTGTCAGTGTCAGCACGGGTTCTTCTGGGTAGCTAAGAGAAGAAATCGTGCGAAGTGACGATGCAGATTGGCTGAAGTCTGTGGCCAGCTATCGTTCATCACTTTGTTATTTAGTGCTTTACACAGTCAACATGATGTAGCACCTACAAGGTAAATATTTATATATATTTTAATTTTCTCATTTTACCTTAAATTATATGAAATCAAGATTTACTAAAAGAAATAATCACAAAACATAAATCATATTCTTTGATTTTTCAGGTTAATTTTGGAAGGTGAGAAATGTCTGTATGCCACTACATTTACAACCAAAGACTATACTATAACCAGTACAAACCACTGATAACTATGTTAGCTTGATCATGCAGCCAAGAGAAAATTATATGACATCTGACCTGTATTGCTTAATTAAATTGGGGACCCTCTGATTTTGTCAAATTTATTACATAATTTATCATGTTAGTTCTGTTTTACAGGTTAGGTTGAGTGAGTGAGTGAGTAGGATTTAACGTCATTTTCAACATCAGGTTAGGTTGAATACCTCATATGGGGTACTATACCTAAGTTGAGGTACAGTACCTCATTTGAGGTATAGTGCTAAACCCAAACAGGCCAGATCTATGGGACCCCTCCAGAAACTAATATTAGGTTCCGTGAAATAATTGTATGGGAAACTTTTTTTTTAAATGTCACAAAATGTTGTTTAAATTGTTGTTTTCATTTGCCATTTATAAAATTGTGATCATTGTTCAAGCATGGTGAATTGGCTGTAAGGTATTTGAAGAATTAAAGTATATTTACTTCACAGAGATTCGTAAGTGATTCTGTCAACATAGCTCAAAATTGAACTCAATGTGGGGCCAGGAGTCTTGTCATCTATGCTTAGCTTGACAGTGTGCCATTCACACTTTGCAGTGCAGAATTGAAATGTTCCAATTATCGTCAGTTACTGGCTCAAAGTAAAAACTGAACGACCAATTTCTAACTGTTTTTAGGAAACCAATTCCCCCCTTTCGTCTTGTGGCTTCTGACATTCCCCAGTCAAACACAAGGAGCAACAGAATTGTACTATAAATGAGTGTGAAACTTAGACATTTGCCACAACGTTGACTGCATGTTCACCATGCATGCGTAAACTGATGACGCACACAAGACCAGCTAGAACTTTGCCATTGTCACTTAATTGGTGTTTAGCATGACCTTGATTTTCAAAATACACATGCTAGATGCTATAATTATTTATTATCAATTATTAAATTGCAAACAAATTGTATACCAAAAACGAATAAATTTTACTCATGAAAATGCAAATCCGTCATCTATTTTAATTATTTGCCCTCAAAATATAGATGAGGGCTGGTCATGCTAAACAACTAATTAAGTGACAATGGCCTTTCATTGGTCCGCATACGATTGAGGAAATCCCAACCACGACAGCACGACGTTCCCAACAACAACAACAACAACATTCCCGACCTATAAAACAGTGATTTTATACTATGTATACCTTTTCAGTCAGTATGAAACAAATATAGTGAGTAAAGAAACTACCATAAGCACACCACGTTTATTCGGAGCATAATAGTGGGACACGATAAATCGCTTAACCGTGTTTTTCTTTGACGGAAGTGACACGGAAACAGAACGATCGTTACCGTGAAATATTCTGACTTGCCCCAATTGACGTATGGTGCCATATCAATTTTAGTTCTCAAATATTTATGCATTAATTCACGTATTTGTTCAAACCCTGGAGGGCATGGATCAGTTGATCACATATCTTGTCCATGATCCATGATCAAAGTGTCACCAAGTCGACACATAAGGCTCATTGTAGGCTACTTGGTAGCATCACTAAGTAATTGACACTGTGTAACTACTCTCAGTACATACAGATAGATGGGTTCTGATATGGATCAATGGCTCTCCTCACTGGCTTGGGTGCAACCCAGCAAGCCAGTGGTCTGAAGAAAAATGTGTATAATGTTGTTGATATTTTGACGTGACTCCGGGATTGGGTCGTCCTTGTCTCTGCCAAGTAGCACTGCACAGTCGAGGTGGGAGTCTCCGGTTAGCTTGAAAAGTTCGAGTTGCATCTTGGCTCTGGCTTCCTCGTAGATGGGGCATCTGGTAAGTACATGCTCTACCGTCTCTTCCCTTCCACACTGACACAGACCAGACACTGAGGTGTCGAAGTGCTTGGTATAGGCACCAAGACAGTATCCAGTACGGAGTTTGGACAGTGCCACTTGGACAGGTCTTGTTTTGGGGCACTGGCTAGGTTTAAGTTGTACTGTTGGTTGGATGGATTGCAGATGTCTTCCTTTGTCGATAGTTGTCCACCTGCGTTGCCAGGTCTTGAGTGCACATGCTCTGGCAGCCCTATGCACATCCTGTGGTGTATAGATGTTTCTACCCTTGTCCATAGTTCTTGCAATGTTAGCGGCTTCTTTTGCCAGACTGTCAGCTTTTTCATTCCCAGGGATCTGCGCGTGACCAGGGGACCACTTGATAGAAACAGCAATTCCGTCATTCTCTAGGGTCTTAATAAGCTGTTTGATGTTGTCTATCAGGGATGTATAGTTTATTGAGTTCCAATTCAGTGTTGTGACTCCTATGGCACCTTGACTGTCCGAGAAGATGGTTATCCCATCTAGGAATGTGGCACTAGACTTCTCCAAGATGGCGGACAGAGTTTTTTCTATGGCTACCAGTTCTGCGAGGAGGATGGAACCCCTCGAGGCCACAGGGTGGACAATGTCGATAATTTCTGCGTTGTTTGGCATATAAATGGCTGCACCGGCTCCACATGGGCCAGGGTTGTTCATACAGGAACCGTCAGTGAAAGCGACAGGTGGGGATGTTCTGAAGTTCCTGTTCAATATATGTTTTAGCCTTCTCCTGCTGCTCTGAAGTCCGATTTTTCGATGACCCGAACTTATCCCAATTAGCGGGTTTTGCGAGTCTCGGGCCTCACTATCTTGGTCATTTTTCAGCAAATTATTATCATTAAACAGACAGCTGACTACACATTTGAATCAATCACTTTTAAATTTTCAGAAGTAAAGACTGCATATAATGACATGCTTTGATGTTGTGAAAATGTGTAAATTTCAAGGATGTAGATGTAGTGACTAGTTTACAAACTGAATTCAAATGTCCAACACATCACACATTCTGCTAGCATGGCAATCTCAGAAATAAGCATGATAAGCCAGTATGTTCAAAAACAACAACAACACTGACTTCGATCGAAGCCGCAACCTGATCTGAGATCCGTTCAGTTCGCCTGGCACCAATCTAATCAAATTCCACACCTTGTGATATGTGAGCTAATTTGTTCTTACTGTTACTTTGCATAAGCAAGAAATAAACATTATATTCGCTAAGAATGCGATACGGACGGAAGTTTGGTCTTTTTCTCGCACATCTTGGTTGCAGCGCCACCTATCGGGTATCTAGAAAAATAGAACTACAAATAGGTCGAAAGATGGGTCAAATCACACGGTAATTGAACCATTTCATGAATTATCTTTATACTATCACAGACATTTGCCCCCCCCCTGGATATTTTCCCCACTTGACATTTTCCTGTGCATTTTTAAGGATTGTGAACAAAAAATATTTTGACAAATAAATTAGACTACCGTATGGTATCCCATGTTAGTCAGCCTCCAATCTGATTAAAACTCAGACTTAATATTAACCGCTCCTATATCTGGCATGTCGCTTAATTAGCAATTAGCGACATGTCAGAAATAGGAGCGGTTATTAAGTCTGAGTTTTAATCAGATTGGTCAGCCTCACTTTATTTACTCACGAGGTTGCACGGCGTGGCGAAGTGTCCTGTTTCATACTGAATAACTACCGATATGTAAATAATGATTTGTAATTATTTTCTTCCTAATTTATATAAATATACAAGTACAAACTCTGAATGACAAAATATTTAATACAAAATTCAGAATGTATGTTAATGCTGCGCGGAACAGTTTCCGATCTCTCTTTCGGGTCGGTATATGACTATATATTTTGTCAAATAGTATGTTAATTAGATTTCCTTGTTCTTCGCTGCGGAGATTTGGCCGTAGAAAAAGAATCAGAAGAAGATTTGTGGTATTTACCTTTCTTAATATTGGAAATTGCGGACTCTGGTTGAAATTCAGAGATGATTTCTTGAAATGGCTACCGTCATGATAATCACTATCGCGCCTCTACGCACACACATACGCGCACACACGCACACACACAAGTGTTCGAACATAAAACGCCCTCAATATCAAAGTAATTCCGCTGCCCCAACGACTTTAGTTTATTCCGAAACTTGCTAGACTTTGTTTGCTACGGTGATGTAAACTGGTGAATATATGGAACAGTCGGCCCCCAATATAGCTAAGATTCATAGCGTCTCCCTTCCCTCAACACTATGCCGACGACAAATACATTTCCCTGGTGGTAACTCGAACATCTCCATGGCGCACTTATTATTACCTTTGCGCCCTATTGGACCTTCATTAACTTGGGAAAATGGGCCGCCATGAATAAAAATACAGAAATGGCAGACTAGCTGGCCCTTCGTTGGTCATATATTAATTACAGACGTTAAAATTATCCCTATGGAGCCTCAAAATCACCTGAAATCGAGGGTCAAGAAGATGGGCATTTCCGTCATTATTGATCCCGTGTATACAGGGGATGATGATCACAACATCGATTATGGTATTTTTATTCATGGCGGCCCATTTTCTCAAGTTAATGAAGGTCCAATAGGGCGCAAAGGTAATAAGTGCGCCATGGAGATGTTCGAGTTACCACCAGGGAAATGTATTTGTCGTCGGCATAGCGTTGAGGGAAGGGAGACGCTATGAATCTTAGCTATATTGGGGGCCGACTGTTCCATATATTCACCAGTTTACATCACCGTAGCAAACAAAGACTAGCAAGTTTCGGAATAAACTAAAGTCGCTGGGGCAGCGGAATTACTTTGATATTGAGGGCGTTTTGAAGTTGAGAAGGTTTTTTTGTTCTTTTTCTTATATTACTTCTCCATGCCAGCAAACTTCTTTTTTCACCTTTATCGACCCCTATGTGGAAGATGCCTTCACTCGATATATACCAGTCTAAAGTTGAAAAAGTTTTTTCGTTCTTTTTCTTATATTACTGCTCCACGCCAGCAAACTTCTTGTTTTTACCAAGGGATATCATTCATGGATTATTTCTTTGTTTATAGAGTTGATTGAATTTCTCATTAAAAATATTTTATGTGAAATTCGGCAACACAGTATATCAACAGGAAAAAGGTATTTCAATGGGTTCTAATTGTGCACCCCTGTTGGCTAACGTATATCTGTTCTCTCATGAATACGCCCCCCAAAAAACGATCGTTTCAAAGCCTTTCCTTCTCATTCACGAAACGTTATATAGACGATCTAATCGCTGTGGGTAATCGTTATATAAATGACACAGTGAAGAATATAACACCCTTCACTGGATTGGAAGGAAACTACAGATAGCCTTAACGGACCATCATATTTGGACCTATATATCTGTAAAAATGAAGCGCGCCTTCTCTCTCGTCGACTTTAAGACAAAAAAGATAATAACAATTCCGACATCGTAAACTATCCCTTTTCTGGGCAGCAATATTCCAGTGGGACAGACATATGGCGTATACATATCTTGCGTAGTAGTATTTGCTAGATACTGTGTTAAATGTGACGATTTTAATCAACGTCACGAAACATTATTGCAGAAATTGATAAAACAGGGCTATACCGCCAAACGCCTCTACTCGCCTCTACTGGCGACACATATCGCTTAGTAGTATATAGCCCGCATTAACCCTCCCATTGACCTTTGACCTCAAAAATTTGCATATCACGTGACAGAGGTCAAAGGTCATTGAGTGCACTTGAGTTGACCTGTATCCTTTCATCTTGTCTTTGACCTTGGATCATGTTTAGACATGTTAGGGTTGGGGGTTTTCCATCACGTGCGGTATGACGTCACTTCCGGTCTGGGTGAATGGGGCGTGACCTGTGAACCTGATAGGACATGTACTGACCTGTCTGTGGGGTTTTTCCCTACAATGTTGTTCACCTTCGTGTTTTTTCGGTGAGGTGCGAAGGGTACGTCCGTGTCTTTTCGGTGAGATGGGAACATGATAGGCCATGTACTGTCTGTGGGGTTATTCCCGCCAAAATTTCGCTGACGTCTGCTTGGGTTGGGGGTTGTCACGTGCCGAACACCTGGCTCCCCGAATTGCAACATTGTTGCACGTTCGCAAGGATTGACCTATATCCGGGTCCTTTAGCAATACCATTGATGGGATGCCTGTACCCACTTGTATTTGGGGTTTTTCCATCACGGGGAGATCAGGTGATAGTTCAAGGTCATATTGAATGATAGGAATGCGTGTACTGACCTGTTCATCCGTGGTTTACAATGTTAGGGGATTCCTCCGCGGTGATGCGGTTTGGCGGTGATGCGGTCTGCCTCCGCGGACAGAAAGTAGTCCCAAGTATATAGAGGGCTGAGGGTATGTCTGACTGTATGGAATGCATGTATTAACTTGTGTCTGTTCGTGTTTTCTCGGTGAGGTGCGAAGGGTACGTCCGTGTCTTTTCGGTGAGATGGGAACATGATAGGCCATGTACTGTCT
The DNA here is from genome assembly GCA_036873755.1 of Hanleya hanleyi. Classification (NCBI taxonomy): domain Eukaryota; kingdom Metazoa; phylum Mollusca; class Polyplacophora; order Lepidopleurida; family Hanleyidae; genus Hanleya; species Hanleya hanleyi. The sequence goes on from JAVTVY010027579.1 coordinate 9,529, forward strand.
GTGGGTTTTTTCCCGCCAGAATTTCGCTGTCGTCTGCTTGGGGTTGTCACGTGCCGAACACCTGGCTCCCCGAATTGCAACAATGTTGCACGTTCTCTACAATGTTGCGGTGAACACCTGGTCTGGCGTCTGCGTGAGTGAGTTCACGTGCCGAACACCTGGCTCCCCGAGATCAAGGCATGTCCAGACTTGTTCTGGGTTGTGCAGTTCTGCCATGCACAGGACGGGTACTAGGAATGCATATTAAATCTATATTACCATTTATGGGATGCATGTACTGACTTGCATTTGGGGTTTTTTCCATCACGGGGAGATCAGGTGATAGGTCAAGGTCATATTGAATGATAGGAATGCATGTACTGACCTGTTCATCCGTGGTTTACATCCGATACGGAGGTGACCGAAGAGACACGGAGGTGACCGAAGATGTCACGGAGGTACCCGAAGAGACACGGAGGTTACCGAAGATGTCACGGAGGTCACCGAAGAGACACGGAGGTGACCGAAGATGTCACGGAGGTTACCGAAGAGACATGGATTGCATGTACGGACTTGTATGCCGTCCATTCATTTGAGTCGGGGACTTGGGGTCCCTACGGAAGGATTTTGCAAGTCATGGGTGGGTGTATGTAAAATGAGGATTTGTCTCGAAAATATAAAAAGCGGAACACGGACTTTACCTCTAAAATAGGGGAAAACCCCTATCAACTCTATCCCAAAGGGCTAATATCGGTTCCTGGCTTATCGGGTTCTGCCAACCTGTAACCATATCGGTCATCTATACGCGGTAAGACTGACCCTGGGATCGTGTGTATCCATGTTCAGCCTACTTTCGGCAACTGCAGGAGGGAATTTCCATAAATCAATACCACATGA
>JAVTVY010027580.1:0-11061 GCA_036873755.1 Hanleya hanleyi
ACCGAAGCGAAACGGTGAAATTTTTGGAAAAAGTTCACAGAGGCCAGGGTAGGCCCATAGGCCTATACTGCATGGCTATGGGGGATAGGTCCATACGGTGTGGACGTTTTGGGGTCTAGGTGAGCTCCTAATGATCTTATGGTGTCGTATGAGGTCTTATTTTGAAGCTGTCGTGGGGGAGCATCCCACTGGACTAATGGTTCGTCCGTTTTTAATATTCTGCGCATGCGCAGTCTGGCCGATGTATAGAAAGCAGGCATTTTGGGGGTATGTGGGTGTGTGTTTGGGGTAGAGATGGACCGCTATGAGTCCGAATGGGTCGTGGAAGGTGTCAAAGTGAAGCTTGTGTGGGGTAGAGTCAGAATGGCGTATCTTTAAATGCATGTCGCGTCAATCTGCGCATGCGTAGTTGATTGTAGTAAGTAAAGTGGTCATTTTGGGGCAATGCAGGAAGGTTTTTGGTGTCGAGATGGACCATCCTTGGTCCGATTATGTCGTGGGAGGTGTTATCTTGTAGCTCTCGGGGTGTAGACCCCATTTGAGGGATGTTCCCGTTATCTGTGACGTCATCGGTGACGTCATCAGTACGAGTAGTAGCGAAAGTGGGCATTTTAGGAAAGTGCAGGAAGGTATTTGGAGTAGAGAGGGACCATCCTTGGTCCGATTGTGTCGTGGGAGGTGTCATCTTGTAGCTTTCGTGGTGTACATCCCCATTTGAGGGATGTTCGCGTCATCTGTGACGTCATTGGTGACGTCATCAGTACGAGTAGTAGCGAGAGTGGGCATTTTGGGGCAGTGAAGGAAGGTATTTGCGCTAGAGATTCCGTAATTTGGTCACGAAGAACGTAACATTGGTCACCCTCTCATTGGAAGTTGGGGCGCTGTTCATAGGCCCATTCCAAGGCATCCATTGTCTCTAGTTCCTCCAGCATGATCTCCAGTGACGCACGATTGGTGATGGTGAAAGGATGGTCGTACACTGGGTTGTTGGCACTGGAATAGAAATAGCGCAATTGACCCGTCATCTTATGGCATAAGATGTACCCAAACGCCAGATATAATATGAAGGCCTTAGCTTGGTCAATGAAGATGGCTTCCACGTAGCTGCGTAGACGGGCGAGTTTGGTCAGTCGGAAATTGTAGATATCTTGAATAGGACGATGACGGTGGAAACAGTGCCGTATCATGGGCCAATGGCGCCGATAGATGTCACTCAGTGGATGGGCGTCCTGTAAGAGATGGCTGGGAACATCCACCGCATCTTCCAGAAAATGTTCGTTGTTGTCCGGCGTATGACTGGGAACAGTAATGCTAGGGACCGGCTGGATATCTAGGCTCTTCTGAACTGTAGGTATAGGCGGGCTCTCCGTGTTCGCACCACCAGTGACATTCGTCTCCCCGGGCTCAACTTCACTAGGACTGACCCTCATGGGTGCCTCTTTAGTGGAAAGTTGTTGCTCATACCGTGGTGACGGACTATGAATCAAATGCTCATGCCGACTTAACTTTTTTTTTATCCGGTATTGTTAGCGCGCGCAGGGGTCAAAGGTCAGTTCCGGTCACGTGAACGGAAGCGGAAGTGACATCACAGAGGTCATATGCAAATGTCACTTCCGAGCTCTGAGTTCCACACGCTTTGAGCTCCAAGAGCTCCGATCCAAGAGCTCTGCCACACGGGAGCTCCCACCACCACCACCACCACCGGCCGTTGACGCCCGTCAACGCCCGGTGGAGGCGGTGGTGGTGGTGGTGGTGGTGGTGTGTGGTGGTAGTGTGTGGTGGTGGTGTTGGTGGTAGTGTCTGTACATATACATGAACGCACACGCACACATACACACACGCACACACACACGCACACGCATACACACACATGCACACACACACAGACGCACACACACATACACGCACACGCGCACACGCATACACACAGACGCATACACACACATGCATGCACACAGACGCATACACACATGCACATACTCACAGACGCATAAACACACACACGCACATGCACGCACACGCACAAACACACGCACACGCGTACACTCATAAGCAAGCACACACTTACACACAGACGCAAGTGGGTCTCACCTGTCTTGTGACAACTTCCGGTTCCAGTTACATGACAGTAAACATGGAAAACCCCGGATGTAAGATGAATACCCTGATGTAAAACCACAGTACCCGGATGGAAGAACCCACTGGAAAACCCGGATGTTGACAAGGTCCCGGATGTAAAACCTACTGCCCACACATTCACACACACACACACACGCGCGCGCGCGCAATGCGGCTCAGTCGTACACCAGTACATCTCGGTCCTCGACTTGGGGTAGTTGAACTGAGTGTGCTAAAAATAGATCAACAGCTAGCTTGCTATAAAAGGGAAACGGCCTGGCCGTTTCATCAGACACTCTGTCAACCACCAAGATGTTCACTTGTACTACGTACTCGAAATCATTCACTCGCCGCCACGACTTGCGCCGCCATGAGGCTACCAAGCACGATGCAACCGCCCGGTATAGCTGTACGATATGTACACTGTCGTTTCAGCGCCCAGATCATTTACAGCGCCATGAACGTTCAATTCATGGGCCCCCCAAGCGTCCATGCGAAGAATGTGGCCAACTCTTCAAACGATCCAGTCAGTTAAGTCGGCATGAGCATTTGATTCATAGTCCGTCACCACGGTATGAGCAACAACTTTCCACTAAAGCGGCACCCATGAGGGTCAGTCCTAGTGAAGTTGAGCCCGGGGAGACGAATGTCACTGGTGGTGCGAACACGGAGAGCCCGCCTATACCTACAGTTCAGAAGAGCCTAGATATCCAGCCGGTCCCTAGCATTACTGTTCCCAGTCATACGCCGGACAACAACGAACATTTTCTGGAAGATGCGGTGGATGTTCCCAGCCATCTCTTACAGGACGCCCATCAGTGAGTGACATCTATCGGCGCCATTGGCCCATGATACGGCACTGTTTCCACCGTCATCGTCCTATTCAAGATATCTACAATTTCCGACTGACCAAACTCGCCCGTCTACGCAGCTACGTGGAAGCCATCTTCACTGACCAAGCTAAGGCCTTCATATTATATCTGGCATTTGGGTACATCTTATGCCATAAGATGACGGGTCAATTGCGCTATTTCTATTCCAGTGCCAACAACCCAGTGTACGACCATCCTTTCACCATCACCAATCGTGCGTCACTGGAGATCATGCTGGAGGAACTGGAGACAATGGATGCCTTGGAATGGGCCTATGAACAGCGCCCCAACTTCCAATGGGTCGTAGAGAGGGTGACCAATGTTACGTTCTTCGTGACCAAATTACGGAATCTTCCCATCGGGTGAATGTATTCATCCATGCACTGATAAATACTCAGAATGCACAAACAACTATCTGAGGATATGTTGCCTCAACGGTATCCTGGCCTGCCCGACGATGATTAGAACAAACGGTTCAGAGCGAACATGGCCGAAGATGGAACTTTCTGAAAGGACGGCTTCTGATTGGACAAGAGCAGCTGAGAATACATCTAACGGGCAAGAACGAGTATGACAGATACAAATGGCGGCCTCTGATTGGACAAGAGGCTACTTGTATTGTAAACATACCCAACGCGGCTCCCCCAGCGTGGGTATGATGTAACATTGGGGAGAATAAACTATATGAAAAAAACTTCATGTTGTTGTTGTTCTCAAATGTGTCATCCTTATTGTTGTTCTCTCTCCGGTCTATATCATGGCGTCATGGCGTTATGTTAGAGTGTTAATGCGTAAATATAGGGCGTTAAGTCGTTGAGACACACCTTCACACGCACATACACACGCACACCCACACGCATACACACGTATACACACACGCGTAACGTGAAGTACCCGGATGGACGCGCGGACGTGAAGTCCCCGGATGCACGCGCGGACCGCGTCGAAAGCCTACCGTGGGGACCCCAAGTCCCCGAGGCATGGAAAAACCCGGTGCTTATAGATTGGCTGATTGTTCGACCGCTGACTGGTTCTTTTTCTCGATCGCTGATTGGTCCAAATGGAACTGCCCATCCTTCCCAGTTTAATCTAGAATCCTACCAAGCTCGTAATCACCGCCACATCACGCATACACACATACACGCATACACACACACGCGCACACGCACGCACACGCACACACATACACACAGACGCATACACGCACACGCATACACACACGCAAGCATACACATACACACACACACGCATACACACACGCATACACACTCTCGCAAGCACACACAGACGCATACACACACATACACACATACATACACACACATACACACATACATACACACACACACACATACAGACGCATACGAATACAAACACGCACATGCACGCACACACACACACCCACACGCGTACACACACACACGAAAGCACACTCACACGCGTACACGCAAGCATACACACACACACACACGCGCACACACACACGCGCGCATACTCTCATTGCGCCTTGCGCCGCTAGGTCAAAAGGGTTCGAAATGCGCTTTTACACTACTAATCCTTCGTTCACTCCCCTAAAATGCCCACTTTCGCTACTACTCGTACTGATGACGTCACAGATGCTGTGGACATCCCTCAAATCGGGGTCTGCACCCCGAAGGCTACAAGATGACACCTCCCACGACGCATTCGGACCAACGATGGTCCATCTCTACCGCAAATACCTTCCTTCACTGCCCCAAAATGCCCATTCTCGCTACTACTCGTACTGATGACGTCACCAATGACGTCACAGATGACGCGAACATCCCTCAAATGGGGATGTACACCATGAAAGCTACAAGATGACACCTCCCACGACACAATCGGACCAAGGATGGTCCCAATTACCTTCCTGCACTTTCCCAAAATGCCCACTTTCGCTACTACTCGTACTGATGACGTCACCGATGACGTCACAGATGGTCCATCTCGACACCAAAGACCTTCCTGCACCGCCCCAAAATGACCATTTTACTTACTACAACCAACTGCGCATGCGCAGATTGACGCGACATGCATTTAAAGACACGCCATTCTGACTCTACCCCACACAAGCTTCACTTTGACACCTTCCACGAACCATTCGGACCCATAGCGGTCCATCTCTACCCCAAATACACACCCACATACCCCCCAAAATGCCTGCTTTCTACACATCGGCCAGACTGCGCATGCGCAGAATATTAAAAACGGACGAACCATTAGTCCAGTGGGATGCTCCCCCACGAGAGCTTCAAAATAAGACCTCATACGACACCATAGGATCATTAGGAGCTCACCTAGACCCCAAAACGTCCACCCCGTATGGACCTATCCCCCATAGTCATGCAGTATAGGCCTATGGGCCTACCCTGGCCTCTGTGAACTTTTTCCAAAAATTTCACCGTTTCGCTTCGAAACCCTTCCCATCGTGTTCTAAATGACGAGACGTGAAAAACAAATCCAAACAACCCATATCACAATGAACGTGTGTGAATTTCCCAGGTTGAACCTATATCCCCATATAGCCAGTATGGAGCTATATATGGGCTATATGGTACTTTTCCAAAAATTTCACCGATTCGCTCCGGGACCCCTCCCATCGTGTTTTTCTCGGCGAGACGAGAAAAAAGAGACCCCACAACCCATAGTAACACCCACCAAAAAAATTGACCACCCCTCCCCCCATATTGCCAGTATGAGCCTATATACAGATCTCGGTGACTTTTCCCAAAAATTTCACCGATTCGCTCCGGGACCCCTCCCAGCGTGTTTTTCTCGGCGAGACGAGGAAAACGAGACCCCACAACCCATAGTAACACCCACACAAAAAAATTGACCACCCCTCCCTCCACATAGCCAGTATGAGCCTATATACAGACCTCGGTGACTTTTTCCAAAAATTGCACCGCTTCGCTCCGGGATCCCTCCCATCGTGTTTTTCTTGGCGAGACGAGAAAAACGAGACCCCACAACCCATAGTAAAGCCCACGGAAAAAAATGACCATCCCCATACCCCATACAGGCATTTTCCCTTATATTGTATAATACAGACCCCTATTGTAGGGGTAAAGTCGAGTTCCGCTTTTTATATTTTCGGAAAAAATCCTAATTTTACATGCACCCACCCTATTGACTTGATAGGCAGGCTCCGATAAGCCCGGGGACCGATATTAGCCCTTTTGGCTAGGGTTGATATGTGTTTTCCCCTATTTTAGGGGTAAAGTCCGTGTTCCGCTTTTTATATTTTCGGGAAAAAATCCTAATTTTACATGCACCCACCCCATTGACTCGATAGGCAGGTCCCAATAAGCCCTGGGACCGATATTAGCCCTTTTGGCTAGGGTTGATAGATATTTTCCCCTATTTTAGGGGTAAAGTCCGTGTTCCGCTTTTTATAGTTTCGGGAAAAAATCCTAATTTTACATACACCCACCCATGACTGGATGTCCCTTCACGAATGCTTCACTTTGATACCTCACTCGACCCAATCGGACCATGCAGCGTATTTGATAGGGGTTTTCCCCTATTTTAGGGGTAAAGTCCGTGTTCCGCTTTTCATATTTTCGGGGGAAAATCCTAATTTTATATGCACCCACCCCATTGACTTGATAGGCAGGCCCCGATAAGCCCGGGACCGATATTAGCCCTTTTGCCTAGGGTTGATATGTGTTTTCCCCTATTTTAGGGTTAAAGTCCGTGTTCCGCTTTTTATATTTTCGGGAAAAAATCCTAATTTTACATGCACCCACCCCATTGACTCGATAGGCAGGTCCCAATAAGCCCGGGGACCGATATTAGCCCTTTTGGCTAGGGTTCATAGGTGTTTTCCCCTATCTTAGGGGTAAAGTCCGTGTTCCGCTTTTTATAGTTTCGAGAAAAAATCCTAATTTTACATACACCCACCCATGACTGGATGCCCCTTGACGAATGCTTCACTTTGATACCTCACTCGACCCAATCGGACCATGCAGCGGATTTGAAGTCTGGGAACTACTTTTTCTCCGCGGAAGCTTTTTCCCCCGACCGCATCAACGCCAGACCGCATCACCGCGGAAGAATACATGCCCAGGGGCCCTTTGCCGGAACTATAGTGACTCGGAGTTACCTCCTCCTAGATTGGATCTCTTCTGTGTTGGAGGTAGTTTTTGGTCTCTTGAGCTGGTGGTGCCCCCTGGCGGAAAAAAGGAACCAAGAGTTACCTCCCTGGAAAAGGGGCCTTGAAATACTGTCTATATACTACTTACATTCAGCTATAAATAACAAAATCGGAGATTATTACATCTGAAAGGCAAGGGCGTAGGCAAGGGGGGGCTTGGGGGGGCTTGAGCCCCCCCAAATTTTGACGGCCGGCAAAAAAAAAAAAAGAACAAAACAAACAAACAAACGAAAAAAGGAAAGAAAGAAAGAAAAAGAAACCTAACATAGCATATAAGATCACGTATCTTATTCAATTATTACAGGAGAAGTAAACTTATCACCGCCAGTGCATACCATTAGGCCTAAAATAAGATTGCAATTGATCAGTGATCAAAGCCATAGATTGACGATTTCGGGCTTCAATCGAGAATGGAATAGTGTGCTCCAAATCCAATCAAATGCCGCCTATTTGGACGAGGAGAATTTTTCGTAACTTTTTCACTACAAACTTATTTTGTTTTTCAATTGAGATCCCAGTACTTCTTTATTCACAAACAAGAGATATACAAACTCTCAACTACTTTTCATAAAGAAACCCTAGAAATAAACCTACTGTCTTTCCCAGATAATAAATCCCAGACGTTTTTGGTGATATTTCGGAGAAAATTTATCGTACAACATTGAAACTTCACACAGTATATAAACTAAAAAGCCCGAATTGTATTTCTGTCTTTCATTAAAATTTGTCGAGAACTGACCAAAGTCACCGATACCTACCATGTTATTTTGGGGCCACGATAACTTTGATCTGCCATTGTTAAACATGCGAGCTTGACGTAAAAAGTCAAAAATATCTTACAAATTTCCCATCTAATTTTTGTTTTCGCGATTTATTGAGAACTACTGGAGGGGAATAAATTTTGTATTTTTTTTATCTACTATGTGAAGTTTCAATGTTGTCGGATAAATTGTCCCAGAAATATCGTCGGAAACGTCAGAGACGAAACGTGCTCAGACACGCGCTGCTATCGGGGCACGACAGTATTGTCTAAGGATTAACTTGAAATATAGTGCAAACCTGAGACTGAATGATCACTTCAGCTTGTATATCATTGCAGTGATCGTCTTTGTTATGAGACATTTTGGGATAAATCAAAGTTCAGTTGTTACAACGTTATACTACTCAGATGCTCCCAGAGAGTGCTAATTTACCATCAAGTTTCAAAAAAAATTCTTAAACTGCGAGGGGGGATACCCCCCTCTCAGACTCTCCCCCTCTCAAGCCCCCCCAAATCTGACAACTTGTCTACGCCCTTGAAAGGGGCATAACTCCATAAGCCGAGGCGAGTAATCCTTTGTTGGCTTGTAGAATACAACAATATAAATAAGTTTCCAAAAAATAGTAGCTATACCGAACACAGTTCTGCAGATATAGCTGATTACATTCAGGCACATAGGATAGAAATAGAAATTAACATATCTGTAAAGGGGCATAACTCTGTAAAATAGGCGTCTGACTTAGCACTAGATAAATAAGTGTTGGAAATTTGGTGATTGTGTCTCAAGCGGTTTTGCCTAAAATGCGGTAACGGACGGACGGACGTACGGACGGACGTACATGGCGACGACAATACCCCGAGGCCAAAATGGCCGAGGGGTAAAAAAGCGTTAACGCTGCCAGGGGATACCCAAGGGGGGATTTACGGGGGAGAGGAGGTCAGGGGGGTTCGGACCCCATGAAACCTGAAAACTAAATAATATCTTAAATTGATATGTAAAGTGTACGAATGTACATTATGTCATTAGAGTAGGCCTATCAATAGGGGTCTTAAACAGACCGGCCTACTATTAATGTTGAAGTTTCAATATATCTAAAATCAGACATTATCGTCGCGAGCGGACCACGAATCAGAATCAGAATATTTTATTGCAAATTATAGCGCCCCATTTGAGACAAACAATCACAGAGAAATCACATGGAGAATCATTTAGAGTTCATTGGAATTGATTGACATTGTGGGAGAAGGTACACAATGACGCCAGTATTATTAAAAAAACTATAAAAAAGGGACAACTATAGTATAAGCCGCTGCATGCTCATAAAGGCGAAACAAGCGTGATTATAGAACCATAAATCTGCATACAGTTTGTTCAGATTTATTTCCGGGAAAACGCTTGGAACGCATCTCCGGCGATCTAGGACCCCTAGGCGGCCCCTGGACCCTCGCCAGTTGGGCTGTGATAGTCGCCCCCTTATGAATTTTCACTGGATCCGCCCTTAATTGGTACCCTCCTCTCAGATTCTCCCCCGCTCGGTCGTTTGATTCCCATCGTCGCTTGGTCACTTCGCTTCTTCGTATATCGCCATATTTTCTTTCATACTTCGAAATACTAGACCACCTAGAGTCTTCAAAATATGAGGTGTAAATTAAAGGATCTGGTGCCACCTCTGATCGAGGACGTCGTTCCTCTCAAATGACTGACGCCTACTGGTCTGTTTTCCATAAATCTTCAGTCGTATATGTTCATCCATATGCTCGTCTTGAACTTCTACTTTTGAGTCATCTGTATCACTCCCATTGATTCCCTGCAGCGTTTTTCCTCACCATGTCCATATCTATTTCCCTGATCTGGTGCGTTGAGTCTGATTTCTGAGCCTGTGCTTTCTGCCCTCTTAAAGTCGGTATTGCTTATTTCCACCACACTGACAAGGTCTTGGCTTCGTATCTCTGAATGCTAATTGCCATATAGCATCTCATTTCTGACACTTATGTAACAGCCGATCGGCTATATGGAGGATACATTACACATTATCCATTGACATTAGTAGTAGAGAAACAGTATCACAGGTATTACACTTGCCACCCAAATCCACATAGCCACCGCAATCCACCATCACCCACCGAGCGCTGTCATACGTCATTATCAATTTCTATTTGTATAAATTATTGCGTCTGGATATTAATAAATTATATACGTTATAATTTACCTAAATATATATATATAGTATAGATCTACATATGATATTATTAATAAACCTTCCGAATTTATACGTTAATCATTAATAACGATTAAATAACACGACATATATTTTAGGTTTTATTATCGCTTTTACAAAAAGATGTTATTTCGATATATATATATATGTAGTACGGATTCATGTCAATAAATTCTCCGAATCTGTACGCTAATCATTCATATATGAGCCCTATATAGTAGGTCCTATTAATTTTTACAAAAAGGCATTGCAATTAGTGTATGGTAACACTCGACTAGTAATTACGCGGTAAATATTGATTCGATGTACAGATAGGGGGCGGTCATGTTACATAATTGTATTGATTTTAGTACCTGTCGATGTGTAAGTATACGGCTGTATAGTGGTAACAGCTGTGATAGAATAAATAGCGATGACACGGTTTGAATATAGGAGGGCGTTTCAATTATAGCCTTCATGAGTTATTTCAATCAGTGTATGGTAACATTGGGTTTTGAATGTTTATACCGCTTATATTTACAGAACGATATCGATTGAGTTAGGGTATGTAATTAACGATCGACGTATAGTGGGAGTTGAAAGGATATATCGTGAAATAAATCATTATTTGAGAACCGCTTGTCGAAATATATACGTCTAATAGTATTCGATTTATATCTTACTTCGGAATGGCGAATTTACTGCAAAATATCATCGAACCTAAAGAATCGTCCGTAAGTATTACAATTTTATTACGACTTACTCACCGACAATACTGATACGTTTAATCACACGACTTTGTCGATATAATGATGTACATAGTGAACGGCGTTATAAATTATCTAAAATTCGATTATAGCCGAGTTCCATATGATCGCTCACTTTTAATATCTCAATTGTATGTTTTTTACAGGATAATAACTCTGTATGGGCTGG
>JAVTVY010027581.1:0-10683 GCA_036873755.1 Hanleya hanleyi
TGATGTCTTGCCGGCATCATTGAAAACTGTTGACCGCTTCTCTCTTGCAGGAAACAAGCCTATGTTTATGTATACTTTTGTCTTTTGAATTTGGTGCTAATACTGTTATATGGAAATGGAATAGGTCTTTGGATTATGGACGCGGATATTCTCTAATGGACGACGGCTGGATTATGAATGACGGACTAGACGCTTGTAATTTCTGTCCCGCCATTGAGTGTGTGTTGTACGCGGAGAGGAAAATGACGTCACTGCGTGACGTATGAGTGACGTAGCGACGCTCACGAATTTGAATGCTGCACAGCTGCAGCCATGGGATAACGTCATGGCTCGTGCCTACGGTTCGGTAATGTCGCACAGCATACGTTGATAGAATGCACCATACGTGTATACGCTTGTTGACACGGCCGTGGAAAAATAAACGGCATGCCATGCCGTTTATTTTTAAAGATCAATTCCTTCTTTTTTCTCGTGAATGGTAGGAACAAGTTTAGTTTTTTGTGGTCAAATGTGTTTCATTTTGTACCTGTTGTAACATATGTCACTTTCGCTGAGTTTGAGAGACATTAATTTCAGCCCAGATTTGAGGCTGATTACATCTTTAAGCTTTCTAAGTAGGAAAATCAATTTTAATTCTCCTTGAGGGGTGTTAGGTTGCTTAGCCGGTTGTTAGAGAGAAACAAAAACAGTTAAAAAACTGGGGGTTACTAATATGGATATTTCTTCATTTTTATCCAAACTTAAAATTTAGTGCATTACTCGCATGTGGCGTCATACTGTTGCGAGTCTGCATTGCTTCAACGGACTAAACTGCTTGAAGTTGTAACCAATCTCTAACTTCGAGATGAACCAGGTAACGGTGCTAGTTGTGGTAAATGTGCAATCCAGGTAATCGAGTGAAGCGAGGTGAGTCATTTGCAAATTGCGACAAAAAAACTAGAGATCAGAAGTTAACACGACCAATCGCCAGAATCTGATGTTACTCAGGTAATTATGGCTCTTTATTTTGTCAGAATAAAAACCATTCACCTATATGATATGAATCAGAATACGTGTTTGCGCATCAGTTGATGATATTGGGACTGTTATATGTTATATATCTCATGAATCTTGGAAAGTAATCGTAAACAAAGAATGCGTTACGGATAGAACCGGCAATGGACGTTTGAAAATGGAAATGATCAATGCAACGGCAGCAAGTTTATATATGGACATGTCTAATTCCGGGGTCACCGGTGTTGGAATGACAATAACGAGAGAGCTGCCTAATACAATATCACCATGAGCAGACTAAATGTACTGTTTCCCCAATCAGCGATATTATTTCGTCTATTTTCAATAAAACCGCTATCGGTTTTCTAAAATATTAGACTTGGGATGATTGAGTGAGTATTTGTATTGTAGAATGCGGATTTTCGAGGGAGTTTTGGACAAGATTTTTGCATCGCGACACGAAGAGAATAAATCAAACTAACAGCTTCCATTAGTATGCATTTGCCATCCTTCCAGCACAGCGGCTCGTTACCGTTGTTAATTGTTTAATAGGTTGATTATAGAAGGGGGGGTGGGGGGTGGTCGAGGTAGGAAATAAATGGAGAAGGGAGGACAATCTAGTCCGAGCCTTCGCCTCACCACGCCCACACAACTCTGGTTTCATATCCCCTTATCTTCGAAAATCGAATAAACTTCCCTTTTTACAGATCGAGAAATCGTTAAAACGCATATATCTTACTTTACCTTCTCCCGATCTGGCCTCTTTATGCAAAAGAGTCCATTTAACCGCCAAATTTCAACAGATATTTATAGATTGACCAAAATATCGATAATTCCTCTCGACACAGTGCCCCAGAACGTTTGAGACTTCCTCGCCAAGGTTCGTCGCGAGCTAACTATCAGCTGACTGGAGACCAAACTGGCGGAAGACGAGAGCAAGTGAGCTGAGACTACCTGTCTTGCAGGACACAATGTTATTATCCAGGGACAGGCAGGTACTGGAAAAACGTTTTTAATAAGAAAAGTGGCAAATCTTTTAAAACAACAGGGAAAGAATGTTGCCCTTACAGCCATCACGGACTGACGACTCGCGAGGAACTAGGGCCTGGCGAGGAAGTCTCGCTCGTTCTCGGGCACTGTGGCGAGAGAAATTATCGAAATTTTGATCAGTCTGGAAATATCGGTTAAAATTTGCCAGATCGGGACAAGTTAAAGTAAGATATTTGCGTTTTAACCATTTCTCGATCTCTTAAAAGGGAAGACTCGTAGAGGGGGGAGAGGGGGAGTAGGGTCTTCGATCCGCCATAATCTTCTTCCCCGATGGTCTTTCTACGGAGTCATACAGACACTCCCATATTGAACATTAAACCCGAGATTCCTATATTAATAATAATTCATACAGATGCATTTTAACATCGGCGGTTCCATAAGATTTCATGCAGACATTATTACTACTGACGATACAGTCAAAACATGCTGTTTAACCCTATCTGGCCTGTACGATTTGGGACCTGTCCAGGCCTGGGCGTAACATTTCGCCCCCCTTAATATTTTTATAATCCCTTGAGCTAGGGGGTCTAAAATTTGTCACACTATACCCCTGGGTCAATTTCTACAAGAAAATGTAGAAAAAATCCAAGATGGCCGCATTTTTGCGGCGATTTTTGGGTCAGATTTTTCGAATTCTTTATTTACGCGTTTCCTTCACAAACCTGTATGATACATAAGAAAATAATAATCTGATGTGAAATAAAATAGCCTTTGCGCATTTTTCGTCGCAAAAATGCAGGAGTTTTGAAGAGAAATGACGAAAAAGTTTTGTCGTACCGGAGATTTTTGTCGTACCGGAGAAAGTATAGACAGTTTAATAGGGGCCATAATACTATCCCTCCCCCCCCCCTCCCCCAGGACTGCTAGGATTAAATAGGCCATGCTTGGTCACTAGTCACTGTTTCCGTCGCGAAATAGATATACTGCTTAAACCAACACTGGACCTCTCTAACGCCGTAGAGATCAAGTCATGTAATGGCGTTGAGCTTGACAATATGGACGACAGATAATATGCTCGAAATAGCATTCCACAAAGTTGTTTCACGCCAGTAACCACATTTCTCTCGTGTTTGGCGAAATAAGCATAAAAATGGGCATATTCCATCTTTTACTTTGTCTCTTTCAAACTGACCTTCAAAACAGTATGGGGGAATGAACCCTGATTCACACCCGCTTGTACATGTCCCGTCACGAGGTTCACAACGCTCTCCTCCAGCACAATGCCCGCATATAGAAGAGCAATTAGTACCATACCAAGGCCGGGGGCAGCCTGAAATACAAAAACAACAACAAACAAATTGTTACTTAATCTGATGGTGGTGACGGTGAAAGATCGATTTAATTTTGAGAACGAGAATTTCGATCGTTAACGTTTGATGTCGAATTTAAACATAGATATTGTTAATGAGAAATTCAAGCAATTCTATAAACAAAAAAACATCACAGGAATGATATTCTTTACGCGCAGTAGAAGTGAATTAATCCTTGTGGCTTCAGACATTAACATACCGGTGACCAGTTTTACTGAACACCGATGAGCTAACGTATTCAATGAGTGCCTGACAAGGAATGTAGTATAAAAACAGTAGAGACATGTCTATTGGGTACGTGTGCTTTGCTATCTAGTTCCTCCGTAAGTCTTCTTGATTTTTTAGATTATCCACAAGTATTCCATATCTGAATTTCTTGAAATGGCACAACAATAATTCCCCCAAAGGCGCATATCAATACATGTCAGCGGCGTGTACCCAACGCAGCGAGAGAGGGGGACGGACAAGGCTTTGGTGTAAGACCTCCCATTGAAAAGGTAATATCCAGGACAAAAGACTGAAAATACAACTTGCAGCAGATCCTTCGTCAATTACATTTCGTGAGTCTTATACCAAATCGTTGCCGGGGAATGTTGTTGTTGGTTCGGAAATCCCTCCTTTCATTCCAGGAGCACCCTCTTACAGAGGTATTTAGAAGCTTGCAGTAACCCCACCGCTTACTAGGGTGGTCGAGACAGGGTCAGTAACAGTCGAGGTCCCGTGCTGTGCAGGCTGTGCAAGTAACTTATTTACAGTGCATTGACACCTCCTGACTGTACATATAGACCCGTCCCTTTTTCTGACCAGGTGTGTGCGATGTACCACTGTGAGTGGATTTATATAGCGGTCACTGAAAGATACCCAGGTACTTTATTCTCCAAGTGCCTCCGCTGGCGAAGGTCTAGCGTAGCAACTAGTTCCACCATCAGTCCATATTACCCTGGACACCGAATCAGTCCAGCGCCTTGTGAATAGGCGAGTAGGGGAGATTGGGGTACACTGGGACATTTTTCACCTTTTTTCAAAAATCTCTGTTATTATTGCCCTGTAGTGTAGCCATGTATACTCTCGTTATAACTTATACTTATTATGACATAGTCACAAAAAAAATCTGAAATATCTGTTATACTTTTCTCCAAAATTCTGTTTTAAAAACGTCAAAAAATGTGTCCCAGTTTGCCCCACTATGGGGTACTCTGGGACACCCACTGGTGCGATGGGACAATAATCAAAATACATTTTATAAGAAGTATATACTAATATGTTTCATAGGAGTTTAGAAGATTCAACAGCGGCGGTTAAGTTAGTTGCTATTTTAGGCCCCTGCTTTACGTAAAATATTTCCCAGGAGCCAAATTTGAGGAAAAAATATTTTGTGTGATTCTCATCCCAACGAAAGCCTTTGACTTTGAAACTTTTAGTAAAACTCATCAAATCTGATAGGATTGGCAAATACTACCATCTAGGAAACAAAATAATGCACTTTGATGGCATTTTAGGATGAAAGGAAATTTCACCATTTGATTATTATTGTCCCAGTGTGCCCCGGCGAAACCCCTAACCCTAACCCATGCATGATATATGCCTTTTTATGACAAAAAACTAATACATACAGCTGAGATACTAAATCGATATAATTAAAGTGTACCTTTGTCCATCCTCTCTCAGTAGTAATAAAACAGCAATGAAGTACTGCTGAAAACTTCTCATAACGAACTATCATCCTCAGTCCTAAAAATTTATGGGACTGCTCAAAAACAGTTTTTGTGTCCTTAATTTTTTACCAATGATAGCTTTTCCTTGTAATCAATATAGAAGTTGTATGGGGGTGATAGCTTTCTGCTGATAGTAATGTTGTGTGCCTCTTGTTCTTAACAACAGAGCTAGACGGCTTGTCCCACTGTACCCCAATCTCCCCTATATATGTAAGCGGCCACTGGCGAGGGGCGAACCCACGCCAGCTGTAGCACTCCGGGTCAGAGTCAGACACTCTAATCACTCGGCCACGACACGCTCACACTTTCGATATTCGAACCTGCAGTGGTGGCACCGGAGGCTTGTAAGTTACAAAAGCATGAAAAGCACGACAATAGCCTGGTTTACTATAGATCTGGTCCACGACACTATCTCGAGTCCTATGTCCAGCATAATGGCAAGTGTGGAACTCCCTTTTCTTCACATTTCTGACACCGAGAATGGGAGGGACTAGAGACAAACAATAAATTGTATCCAATTGACCTTTGATCTCTTCGTGAAACATCCGGGTCATTTGTGAGGAAATTAGCATGTTTAATTTATTTGTGAACTGTAAACACACGTGCAACCTATGAGTTTGGTCCACCCTCTGTCATAAAGGGTCTAGTTTCCGTGTGTGACAATCTCATAATGTCCTGTTCTGAAATACTTCCGGTGTTAAATACGTGTGACGATAGAGGGTACAATAAAATGCGGAATAAGCGTTATGCTTGTGGCTGTTCATTTTTCTTTATCTATCTCTGTTTTGGAGGAAATATTCGTCGATGGGTGGTCCTGCGTTATACCGATGATGGCTATGTCCGTCGAATTAAGACGGATGCTAAGGGTATTTCATGGCGTTCATTCCTCGATATGCAAAATCATTGAACGAATATAGCTCTATATGTTAATAATGTGTGTAGGACAAAACCCCAAGCGTACAAAACCCCCACGGACAAAACCCCCCAGGACCAAACCCCCAGCGGACATAACCCCCAGCGGACATAACCCCCACTGGACAAAACCCCATCACATATTATTTCCTATGCTATTTTATCAATAAAATAAATAACATGGTACGGTATAAATGATAAGATCTCAAGACAAAGTTATTTGATGTTATAACATATTTATTTATTATAATATTATATTTATATTATTTATATTATTATAATTATTACATGAAAACAATCGTTTGTCAGGATGGCCGTGTGATCTAAGGCGCCGGCCTTAAGTGCAGGTTCACACCTGTAGGCCTACACGTCTGACAATATAGGGTACTAGGGTTCAAATCTATGGAAAGCCATCAGTGTCATAACCTCTGGTTTTCCACACGTGGTAATTCGATTTTCCACGCGTAGAAATTCTATTATCCACGCGTGGAAAATACAGCCAACGGTTTGACTTGTAATTACCACGTGTGGATATTTCGACCAATTACTCAATACCACACGTGGAAATTATTTACCACGTGTGAAAAATATCCACCAATGATAGAACTGGGAATACCACGTGTGGAAATTATTTACCACACGTCGTATTTATCACCCAATCATTGAATTCGAAAATACGACACGTGGTAAATAATTTCCACACGTGGTATTCCCATTTATCCACGCGTCGAAATTTTATTTTACCCAGCCAATGAATGAAAGCTTAACAATGAAAGCTGGTCCCTTCAGAATGACGGAAATCGACAGTTTGCGGCGAATGTGTTCGTCTAGCTGGAACAGACAATCTGCAACAGGACACTGTCAATTTCATAAAATACAGGTAGACCTACATGTAGCAAACTTTAGTTTTTTTGTTGAGCAGTACAGGAGTTCCACCTGAGGCTCAGTCGTATAGGTCGACGACCGTACGACAGGTAAGACAGGGTCAAAGTGCGTGTATCTGCTTTCTGTAACGATTGTTTTGAGTGGTAGATTCGAAAATAGAATTACCACGTGTGGAAAAGAGAATTACCACGTGTGAAAAACCCAGTGAAATACCACGCGTGGAAAATATTTACCACTAGTCGTATTTCCGAATTCAATGATTGGGTGATAAATACGACGTGTGGTAAATAATTTCCACACGTGGTATTTCCAGTTCTATCATTGGTGGATATTTTCCACACGTGGTAAAAAATTTCCACGTGTGGTATTTCCAAGTTAAGTAATTGGTGGAAATATCCACACGTGGTAATTACAAGTCAAACCATTGGCTGGATTTTCCACGCGTGGAAAATCGAATTACCACGTGTGGAAAACCAGAGGTTATGACACTTATGGCTTTCCATACAAATCCGACTCGTGACACTCAACTTTTCGTTATATCGTGCCATATTGTAAAACAATTGTATCAGTCTATATGGATAATTTTGACTATGAAACATAGTTTTGTCAGGATAGCCGAGTGGTCTAAGGCACCAGTCTCAAGATTCGTGAAATTCCCTTCGCAGGGGTATGGATTTTACTGGTCTACACATGCGGGTGTGTATTCGAATTCCGCCCCAGGCATGCATAACTATACCGATCACCAGAACCAAATCCAACGTCCTACTGCGTGCATGACCATGGTGTGGACTATGTGGCCTTTAACAGGCATGAGACGCGCCCCTTCAAATTTTAATCCACTGGAATTGAACCATGCTGACACTGATACCTATACGAAACCGAAGACAACGAATTTGAAATATTTCATTAGAACGATATTACTATCCATCAATTGGACTATGGCATATGTCAAGGTGGTATATGTCAAGGTGGCATATGTCAAGCTTGCACTGCTCTTCATTCAGTTAATTTATTTTATGATAGGAACAGATAAATCTATAAAAAAAGATTGAGTGCACATACATGTACAGAACAATATTTTCCCAAAATATCATTTTGAAGGAAACGTTTCCAAGAAATTACACCAATTCAGAAAAAAGAATGCATTTCGATATAATAGCAAATCGTGAAACAATTCAACAAAAGTATATGTAGACCCAAGTAGGCCTACTATGCAGGAGCTAGATTTCTTCTGGTGCACGGGTCGATGTCATTCCCGTTGTTCCCTCTTCGAAAAGTCCGAAATTATCATTGAAGTTAATGGCCCTATAACCCCACTTGGGGTGGGGTGCTTTCCGCCCTCTCTCTGTTATTATTTTGTTCCTATCTCCGGAACGGCAAAACTTGAGAGCTGACACTCCGCGATTTTGTAGTTTATCATATTGGGGTCGTTCGCATAAACCATCAAGCAGGGGGCCACATTTGAATTGAAAATGGCGACCATTACTAGAAAATTGAAGTTTTCGTCATTTTTCTTCAATATTCCTGCTTTTATCCAAGGGAAATTGGGAAAAGCTATTTTATTTCACACCAAATTATTATTTACTAATTTATCATGCACTTTCTAGGAAGAAAACAAATAAATAAAAAAATCGAAAAATCTGCTAGAAAAAATCGTCCAAAAATTGCCATTTCGAAAATGATGTCACTGCGACGTCATCATTGCGGCCATCTTAAATTTTGTGTACATTTTCTAGTAGAGATATAGTGTCTCTACATTGGCGCGACATTGCAGTCTCGAAGGCGCCCCCCCCCCACCCCCCCTCAATCCTCGAGCACAATATTTTTCATACATTGTCTCGCTTTATCATGAGTAGTATATAAAGCGTAAATAGACGCTAATTGACCTCAGAAATTTGCATATGACCTCTGTGACGTCACGCGACAGCCAATCAGAAGCGAGTATTGTGTCACATGGGGTCATGTGTGGTGGTGGGTGGTGGGTTTAAGATGGCGGCTTGTGGTGGTGGGTGGTGGGTTTAAGATGGCGGCTTGTGGTGGTGGGTGGTGGGTTTAAGATGGCGGCTTGTGGTGGTGGGTGGTGGGTTTAAGATGGCGGCTTGTGGTGGTGGGTGGTGGGTTTAAGATGGCGGCTTGTGGTGGTGGGTGGTGGGTTTAAGATGGCGACTTGTGGTGGTGGGTGGTGGGTTTAAGATGGCGGCTTGTGGTGGTGGGTGGTGGGTTTAAGATGGCGGCTTGTGGTGGTGGGTGGTGGGTTTAAGATGGCGGCATGACTGACCTGTCTAGGCTATAGTTCCGGGACAAAGGTCAAAAATAGTTCCATGTATACATCCGCTGTGATGCGGTCTGGTGGTGATGTGGTCTGCCTCCGCGGGCAGAAAAGTAGTCCCACGGAATGTACACCGTGCCTGGGGGGTTTCCCCCGGCCGCAGCGCGCTACATAGAACTTATAGTCATAAACTTAATCTATACGTGTTGACTGACGATTTAATCTATACGTGTTGGACGAGTCTTCACTCACCGTATACACGCAGCTCAATTAAACATAATCTATAGGTGTTGTACCATGTTAATAGGATCAGTCTAGGATCAGTCTAGGGTCGAGTGTTTATTGTCCCGTGTATCTCCGCAAGAAAACAACAAACAAAATGGCGGCTCCAGGATGGTGTGGGGATGCCCTTTCCATATCACGGCGTCGACAGTAGCGCCATCTGCACACATTGACGCAAGAGAGACAACTCGTGTGGCCTAAGGATATGGAAATAGCCGTGTTGGAGCTAGGGGAGCCACAAATGGTCCAATGGGATCGAGTGAGGTATCAAAGTAAAGCTTATGTGAAGGGACATCTAATGGGCTGGGTGTGGGGTTGAACTATCGGCCTTCTGCGCATGCGCGGTGGCCGAAGGGTATGAAAATAGCCGTGTTGGAGCTAGGGAAGCCACTAAGGGTCCGATGGGGTCGAGTGAGGTATCAAAGTGAAGCATTAGTGAAGGGGCATCTGATGGGATGGGTGTGGGGTTGAAATATCGGCATTCTGCGCATGCGCGGTGGGCCAAGGGTATGGAAATAGACGTTTTGGCATCTAGGGGAGCCACTATTGGTCCAGTGGGGTCATATGAGGTATCAATGTGAAGCATTCGTGAAGGGGCATCTGATGGGCTGGGTGTGGGGTTAAAATATCGGCATTCTGCGCATGCGCGGTGGACCAAGGGTATGGAAATAGACGTTTTGGCATCTAGGGGAGCCACTATTGGTCCAGTGGGGTCATATGAGGTATCAGTGTGAAGCATTCGTGAAGGGGCATCTCACTGGACTAGTGGGTTGAAATAGCGTCATTCTGCGCATGCGCGGTGGACCAAGGGTATGGAAATAGACGTTTTGGCATCTAGGGGAGCCACTATTGGTCCAGTGGGGTCATATGAGGTATCAATGTGAAGCATTCGTGAAGGGGCATCTCATGGGCTGGGTGTGGGGTTGAAATATCGGCATTCTGCGCATGTGCGGTGGACCAAGGGTATGGAAATAGACGTTTTGGCATCTAGGGGAGCCACTAAGGGTCCGATGGGGTCGAGTCAGGTATCAAAGTGAAGCATTCGTGAAGGGGCATCTCATGGGCTGGGTGTGGGGTTGAAATATCGGCATTCTGCGCATGCGTGGTGGCCCAAGGGTATGAAAATAGACGTTTTGGCATCTAGGGAAGCCCCTAAGGGTCCGATGGGGTCGAGTGAGGTATCAAAGTGAAGCATTCGTGAAGGGGCATCTGATGGGTTGGATGTACGGTAGGAATATCATGCGCAGACAGCAATGCGGAGCTCTCG
>JAVTVY010027582.1:0-11369 GCA_036873755.1 Hanleya hanleyi
AAATATTTTGGATAAAAGAACACTGGTCAGTGAACAGTATTCTGCAGGGATCATTTGTTTTTCTGCACATATCTTCTCATAGTTTTCAATGTATACAGAAACAAACCAGCTTAAGGATACTGAGCCCTACCGCACACATCTTTACACACCCTCTAGAATTTGTCTGTATACAGCTCAAAGTATGCTACATGGCTATGGTAATATATACATTTGTTGAAAGTGCATTTTTAAAGGATTCCAGATATATGATTTAGTTAACTGATATTCGTACTTAAAACAAATAATTTAAAAAGGTGAGCGTTCCCTTTTTAAATGGCTATTTTCAAAATAGTATTCAATTTCGTAACTTACATCACCATTTCCTGTAGAAGACAACTTCAACTGGAAATCCGTGTCTCAATTTGATCAATTTTGACATTTAAGAGAATTTGTCTTCAAAAAATCGAGAAACTCACAGTTTTGAACTTTGAAGCTGAATTAAATGTCAATAAAATGAAAGCTAAACCAAAAATGACAAAACCGAGACAAAGATTTCCCGCTGGAGTTATCTTCTACAGGAAATGATGATGCAAGTTACGATAAGTTGAATATATTTTTTAAATTAGCCATTTAAAAAATGCGCACTTTCTTAAAGTAATTTTTAAAATTTGAATATGTTCACAGCCTACAGATTTACAGTGAACACAGTTATATATTTGAAATCCTTAAGAAATGGGCTTTCAACAAATCTATACATTACCATAGCCATAAGGCATATTTTTAGCTGTATAAAGATAAATTGTAGAGGGTGTGAAAAAGTGTCTGCAGGAGGGCTCAGTACCATTTAACTGGTACCCTGTATCACAAAACGTTCATATCGTTTCCATTAATAGCTATGCAAAACAGGGTTATTCTTTCACGAAGTAAAACGCAACATACAAAAGTGGTGAGAAAACACAATGGCAGTCAATTATATATCAGTAAAAATCAATCAGTTCTTCGGTCAGTGGATTCGGAAGGATTTTCGCCATATACAATTGTTTTGCACTAGGTCCTAATGGTTGTGGACTGTTATTCCCCGGGGATCGCCCTCTGTACACGTCACTCGACAAATATATGTAGGTTAATTGTTTTGGTGTGAAATTTAAGCCGTACGACGTCTGGCATTACATGTTACAAGTTACCCCATGTGGAGGCGTTTACTCCATCAGACGTCCACGATGCTCATCCATTAATATCAAATGAGTGATTTGAGCTGATCTGTCATCACAGCTCCCGAGCTAGCGTATCTAATTCCGCTCACTAGGTCAGAGCTAGGGGCCATGTGGATACTTCATAGTTTCCACATGAACAGCTTCAATAAAAGCGCGTCTGATCCGATTTTAATCAGGCAGCCGTCGGAGAGCTCTCGAGTCAATGATCAATATAGCATGTTTCCCTACTCATTATAGTTATGTAGGGAATCAGATTTTTCAGAAATCGTTAGTGTCGGTGCAGGCCACCAGTCTATAATCAATTACTTTTTCTCCGGAATGTTACCAGCACTAAATAACAAAGTCATTGAATGAATTGTAATGATCGTAAACATGCTGATTGAGAACATCTTGGTCTATTTGCACATTCCACGTCTTCGGGGGAGCAGTTTATATAGGACACGTATTCATCTTGACGTTTGCATACGACCCAAGGCGAGATTCACTGCCATTACTGCTGAACACTTTAGACCGATGGTGAAATTTAGACCGATTGGAACATTTATGAGAAAGACATTACATGATAATCAAGTAACATACAGTTTAGACGCAGCATTCATTTGATGAACGTATAATAAATCTGGTGGATGAATAGCACTGCTATAATTTATAGATCGGTGCAAGGTGGTCCATGTAGCTAACGGAACATATACACCCTGTGGAAAAGGCTCTTCTCGCGGAGCTCAATTCAATGAAATCCAACAGACAAGTTATTGCAAAGTAACAAGCTGCTTTTGAGTAGGTGACAAGAAAGTGCGATGATCTTACATTGTACCTAAGTAAAATTGTGTCTGTGTTTATATATTGAAACGTACAGAATGAACAAGTAGTGCACGCAGTTTAATTTGTCATTTATTGTCGTTAATTCACAAGGATATTTGATAAAATGTTGCACTTTTTATTTAGTTTTCACGATTTCCTCGAAATGCCTTTTGGCCCTGAAATGATTATCCAGCTGATCCTAATAGCAACGTCAACGTCGCCATTTGCACTGGCATGCGGTTATTATGATACCGACAATCATTTCGCCCAGTTCGATCAGGCTCAGTATGCTGATACCCATGAATAAACCCATCTGGCCACCCAGCGTAGCTGTAAAATGAAGAAGAGTGTCAAGTTTTTTACCACACACTGTCTTTCAAACTTCTGTATATCAAATGTAATATGAAATTTGACGACAGACTGGACAATAATGCAGAAACTGTGCGGTGCTTTTATCGAAATATTACAATCGCAGAACATGGACAGTAACCATGGTATCTTGTACGCATTGGTAGTGTTGAGAACATTATATTGAACACCTTCGTGTAATCCAATTAGTTCACAGGAATATCACCCAGAACACGTTCACTTGTCGTGTATTTTATCCACGGATTCAGCTCCTCGGGAGACACTTTTTGCGACAATTAGTATGCTGATGGCCTTCTAACTGATGCGTAACGTTGTCTGGATAATCAATATATAACTATGCTGATATAATATTCCAGCCTATGTTGGAATGATAAGCCGATAACTTGCTGCAGATACATGCACGGAAGGAATGCAGTCTCGGGCACGGTTGACGAAATCCCTTCAGGAGACCACGGTGTTCAAACCTCATACGTATTATTGACTTACAGGGGATTTGAACAACTTGGCAGTTTGAGTCCTGGGTTTCTACTTTAGTGCGGGGATAAAGTTAAAGATTCAGTGCAATATAGTCAAATAATCAACCATTTTTTATTGCATCGGATACCAGTCTTCTTCGATCCAATCTGATTTTTGATCATTGATTAACTGCTTTCAATTTCTTCGTCAATTAATTTTGATCAATGTTAAAAAGTGGTATAATACGGTCACTGAAATCTCAGGAATGGTTGGCCATGGTTGACAGTCTTGTCGTTTTTCAGAAGCGGTCACCACAATCAAAAGTATTGTCACCAATGGTCTAGGACCAAGATTAACCATAGCTGGACCATCGTTATCATAAGGCTACAATCGAAGTGGCGTAAGATAGGAGCAGATTTTCGATCGGTAATTAATTAACAGTCTTGATCGGAGGAGGTGATTAAGAGATAAACAGTACACTGACATACACATGTAGGAGAGTCTCCGTGACGTAATTGTCAATTACAAGGAAACGAAGAGAGTAAATGGGTATAATTAACGAGTGTGTCTGTTTGCTATAATCTTGTTCTACGGAAGTCACATAGTCTATACACTTGGAGGATCTTCCCAGGCTGCCTGTATCAGGGGAAGTAGATTTCATAACTGCACGTTTATTGTAAACTACTGATGTTTTACCCTAACATGTACTTACCTAGAATAGACGGAAAAGTATATTCCGGCTCCTGGATAACAGTATTCACCACGAATTGGCTGTAATATACTTTCAGCTCCAGGTAATTCTTTCGATACCTGCAACGTCAACAACAGCGTAGCAGAAAAGTTATCATCGTCCATTGCACGAAAGGAAATAATACTTCTCGCTTTAGGATGCTAAAGAATACTTATCGGTCGTCTGCATCCTGATATAGTGTATCAACGGATTTTTTTCACAAACTTGTCACAACTGTTACAATATGCGCAATGTCTGATAAAACACGTGCAACAACATTTCGTAATATAATAACTTTGAGTATGATGCATGTTGACACAAATCTCACAACATAATCAGCTACAAGATAATCAGTATTGCATCATCTGTGTTTGTGAAATCTTGAAGGTATTTGGGACACTAATTCATCAGCATATGTCAGAATAAACTTGGAATCATCTGGGCAACCTATGCCGTCTATATATGGGATAATAGTTTGATAATATCGTTTCTTACTCCTTGATCATCAAAACTATTTATGTTCGATGATCCCGTACACGATTACCGCGAAGATTACGAGAACGGCATCGAAGCTCATATTGGGTCCACATTCTCGTGAATTGTCTTGAAATCATTGGGACACCTATGTTGTCTGCTCATGGGACAATACTTGTTTGGTGTTTCGGGACTCATTCCATCACTCCGCATTCCTCATGTTTCGGGGCTCATTCCCGTGAATGGTCTTGAAATCATTTGAAACTGATATGTTATTTGTGCAAGGGGAATGTAGATTCGTACGCAGTTTAGGCACAGTTTCGGCGGACGACCTCGGGATTATTACAGGCACTGATAGTAGTATATAGAACACGGCACAGGTCACATTTTGACGAGTGCGCAGGTGTTTCTGCGCAGATTTGTGGCGGAAGTGTGGCGGAACTTGGAGGTCACGGGAGGGTCACGTGATCAAGGCATGTCTAGACTTGTTCTGGGTTGTACAGTTCTGCCATACGGAGGATGGGTACTAGTATTTCGCAGACGTCCTAGTAATAAACATAATCTATAGGTGTTGTACCATGTTAATAGATCAGTCTAGCATCTGTACCACCCTAGGGTCGAGTGTTTATTGTCCCGTGTATCTCCGCAGAAAATCAACAAACAAAATGGCGGCTCCAGGATGGTGTGGGGACGCCCTTTCCACATCAAGGCGTCGATCATAGCGCCATCTGCACACACTGACGCAAGGGAGACAACTCGTGTGGACCAACCGTGTGGAAATAGCCGTGTTGGAGCTAGGGGAGCCACTAATGGACCAATGGGGTCGAGTGAGGTATCAAAGTGAAGCTTAGGTGAAGGGGCATCTAATGGGCTGGGTGTGGGATTGAAATAGCGGCATTCTGCGCATGCGCGGTGGCCCAAGGGTATGCAAATAGACGTTTTGGAGCTAGGGGAGCCCCTGATGGACCAATGGGGTCGAGTGAGGTATCAAAATGAAGCTTAGGTGAAGGGGCATCTAATGGGCTGGGTATGGGATTGAAATAGCGGCATTCTGCGCATGCGCGGTGGCCCAAGGGTATGCAAATAGACGTTTTGGAGCTAGGGGAGCCCCTGATGGTCCAATGGGATCGAGTGAGGTATTAAAGTGAAGCCTAGGTGAGGGAGCCTCTGATGGGCTGGGTGTGGGGTTGAAGTATCGGCATTCTGCACATGCGCGGTGGCCAAAGGATATGAAAATAGCCGTTTTGGAGCTAGGGGAGCCCCTAATGGTCCAATGGGGTCGAGTGATGTATCAAAGTGAAGCATTCGTGAAGGGGCATCTGATGGGTTGGGTGTGCGGTTGGAATATCATTCTGCGCATGGGCAGACGCAATGCGGAGCTCTCGTCCAATCAGAAGCGAGTATTTCAAATTCGTCACAGAGCTGTCAGCCAATCAGAAGCGAGTATTTTGACCCGGTGCATTATGGGCCATATCCAAGATGGCGGCACGTATGTTCAAGATGGCGGCACATCCGGTGTCGAAAACTGGCCATTTCGTCGGGATGTGATCACCTAGTGTCGAAAACTGGACCTTGTATGGGTCCTGCTAGACGTTTTGGAGTTAGGGGAGCCCCTAATGGGCCGATGGAGTTGTATGAGGTATCAAAGTGAAGTATATTTCAAGCATGGGTGGGTGCATGTAAAATTTTTCCTGAAAAAATACGGAGCACGGACTTTATCCTAAATTACGCGAAAATGCCTATATGGGGTATGGGGAGTATAGGACCATCCTGGGAAACCTACTTCTCGACATTTGCGGTATAGGTTGTGAGGTCTCGTTTTCTTAGTCTCGTCATGTAGAACATGATAGGAAGTGTCGCGAAGCGAATCGTTGAAATTTTTGAAAAAGTACGATATAGCCCCATATAGTCCCATACTGGGGTATAGGATCAATGTTTGTCCCCCTGGGAAACGTACTTCTATACATTTGCGGTAGGGTTGTGGGGTCTCGTTTTCTTAGTCTCATCATTTAGAACATGATAGGAAGTGTCCCCGTGCGAATCGGTGAAATTTTTGAAAAAGTACCATATAGCCCCATATAGACATATATATATAAATATATATTCCCATACTGGGGTATAGGTTCAATGTTTATCCCCCTGGGAAACGTACTTCTATACATTTGCGGTAGGGTTGTGGGGTCTCGTTTTACTCGTCTCGTCATTTAGAACACGATAGGAAGTGTTGCGGAGCGAATCGGTGAAATTTTTGAAAAAGGTCACCAAGGCCTGGGTAGGCCCATAGGCCTATACTGCATGGCTATGGGTGTATAGGCCCATACGGGGTGGACATGTTGGAGTCTAGGTGAGTCCCTAATGGCCCAATGGGGTCGAGTGAGGTCTTATTTTGAAGCTCTCGTGGAGGAGCACTTGACTACACTAATGGTTCGTCCGTGTTCAATAGTCTGCGCATGCGCAGCCTGGCCCGTATTATAGTAAGTA
The DNA here is from genome assembly GCA_036873755.1 of Hanleya hanleyi. Taxonomy (NCBI): domain Eukaryota; kingdom Metazoa; phylum Mollusca; class Polyplacophora; order Lepidopleurida; family Hanleyidae; genus Hanleya; species Hanleya hanleyi. Next base: position 6,505 of record JAVTVY010027582.1, read on the forward strand.
GGCATTTTGGGGGGTATGTGGGTGTGTGTTTCGGTTAGAGATGGGCTATTCACGGTTCGAATGGGTCGTGTGAGGTATCAATGTGAAGCTTGTGTGGGGTAGAGTCAGAATGGCGTGTTTTTAAATGCATGTCGCGTCAATATGCGCATGCGCAGTCTGGCCGTAGTAGAGAAATCAGGCATTTTGGGGGTATGTGGGTGTGTGTTTGGGGTAGAGATGGACCGCTATGGGTCCGAATGGGTCGTGGAAGGTGTCAAAGTGAAGCTTGTGTGGGTTAGAGTCAGAATGATGTGCTTTTAAGTGCAAACCGCGTTAATCTGCGCATGCGCAGTTGGTTGTAGTAAGTAAAGTGGCCATTTTGGGGCAGTACATGAAGGTATTTGGGGTCGAGATGGGCTATTCACGGTTCGAATGCGTCCTGGAAGGTGTCATCTTGTAGCTCTCGGGGTGTAGACCCTGATTTGAGGGCTGCTCACGTCACCTGTGACGTCATCGGTGACGTCATCAGTACGAGTAGTAAGTAAAGTGGGTATTTTGGGGCAGTGAAAGGAAGGTATTTGGTGTAGAGATGGACCATCCTTGGTCCGAATACGTCCTGGGAGGTGTCATTTTGTAGCTCCCGGGGTGTAGACCATCAATGACGTCATCATTACGGGTAGTAGCGAAAGTGTGCATTTTGGGGCAGTGAAGGAAGGTATTTGGGGTAGAGATGGACCATCCTTGGTCCGAATGCGTCGTGTGGGGTTTCATTTTGTAGCTTTCGGCGTGCAGAACTCGATTTCAGGGCTGTCCACAGCATCTGTGACGTCATTGGTGACGTCATCAGTAGGAGTAGTAGCGAAAGTGTGCATTTTGGGGCAGTGAAGGAAGGTATTTGGGGTAGAGATGCTTCATCCTCAGTCCGAATGCGTCGTGTGGGGTGTCATCTTGTAGTTCTCGGCGTGCAGACCTCGATTTGAGGGCTGTCCACAGCATTTGTGACGTCACTGGTGACGTCATCAGTAGGAGTAGTAGCGAAAGTGGGCATTTTGGGGCAGTGAAGGATGGTATTTAGTGTAGAGATGGACCATCCTTGGTCCGAATGCGTCGTATGAGGTGTCATCTTGTAGCAACGCTCACCAACGCCATTCTTAATGCTTCAACGCCCAGGTGAAATAGCTCAGAAGCTCTGATATTCCATGGAATTGTCACTAATTCTTCGAAATGCAGTGACGCCCGTCGACGCCCGTCGTTACACCTTAACACTCTAACATAACACCATGATATAGACCGGACAGTGAACAACAACAGCAACAACAACAAGGATCACACATGAGAGAACAACAACAAGAAGTTTTTTTTCATATAGTTTATTCTCCCCAATGTTACATCATACCCACGTTGGGGGAGCCGCGTTGGGTATATTTACAATTCAAGAATATTCTTGTCCAATCAGAGGCCACCATTTGCATCTGTCATATTCGTTCCTGTCCGTTAGATGTATTCTCGGCTACTCTTGTCCAATCAGAAGTCGCCATTTCAGAAAGTTCCATCTTCGGCCATGTTCGCTCTGAAACGTTTGTTCTAATCGTCATCGGACAGGCCAGGATACCGTTGAGGAAACATATCCTCAGATAGTTGTTTGCGCATTCTGAGTATCTATCAGTGCATGGGTGAATACTTTCATCCGATGGGGGCGGTGGGTCAGTTTAACCACGAAGAACGTAACATTGGTCACCCTCTCCACTATCCACTTGGTGTTGGGACGCTGTTCATAGGCCCATTCTAAGGGATCCACAGTGTCCAGTTGGGCCAGCATCGTCTCTAGCGACGCCCGATTGGTGATTGTGAAAGGATGGTCGTACACTGGGTTGATGGCACTGGAATAGAAATAGCACAATTCACGCGTCATCTTATGGCATAAGATGTACCCAAATGCTACATTTAATGTGAAGGACGTATGTTGGTCATTGAAGATGGCTTCCACGTAGCTGCGTAGACGGGCGAGGTCGGTCAGTCGGAAATTGTACAAGTCCAATATAGGGCGATGACGGTGAAAGCAGTGTCGGATCATGGACCCATGGCGTCGATACATCTCACTCACTGGATGATCTTCGGGTAAGAGATCGCTGGGAACATCCACCGCATCTTCCAGAAAATGTTCGTTGTTGTCAGGCGTATGACTGGAAACAGTGATGCTATGGACCGGCTGGATATCTAGGCTCTTCTGAGCTGTGGGTATAGGCGGGCTCTCCGTGATCGCATCACCAGTGGCATTCTCCTCCCCGGGTTCATCTTCAGTGGATCTGTCCCTCCTGGGTACCTCTTTAGTGGAAAGTTGTCCCTCATGCCGTGGTGATGCACCATGAATCAAACGCTCATGCCTTTTTAACTGACTGGGTCGTTTGAAGAGTTGACCACATTCTTCGCATGGACGCTTGGATGGCCCATGAATTGAACGTTCATGGCGCTGTAAATGATCTGGGCGCTGAAACGACAGTGTAGGCCTACATCTCGGACAGCTATACCGGGCGGTTCCATCGTGCTTGGTAGCCTCATGGCGGCGCAAGTCGTGCCGGCGAGTGAATGATTTCGAGCACGTAGTACAAGTGAACATCTTGGTGGTTGACAGAGTGTCTGATGAAGCGGCCAGGCCGTTTCCTTTTTATAGCAAGCTAGCTGTTGATCTATTTTTAGCACAATCAGTTCTAAACTAGGGGAAAACCCCTATCACCTCTAGCCAAAAGGGCTAATATCGGTCCCGGGCTTATTGGGATCTGCCTATCAAGTCAATGGGGTGATGTGAATAACAACAAGTTCAGCAATGTTCATACAGTTTATTATCCCCAATGTTACATCATACCCAGGCTGGGGGAGCCGCCCTGGGTATGTTTAGTATGTTCGCATTCGAAATATCCAACACCGTGTTTTATTATTCAACGCATCGTCACATCAGGCACAAGTGTTTACTGAGCTCAAGTCAACGATCAGCATGTAGACATAGAGAGTATGTACGGCATGTTGTGGTATGCATCAGTGCATGGGTGACGCATTCACCCGATGGGTTGATTGGTCGTCTTGGTCACGAAAAACGTAACATTGGTCACCCTCTTTACCACCCATTGTGTGTTGGGTCGTTGTTGTTGGGCCCATCTCAAGGCATCCAATTGTTCCACTTGGTCCAGCATCATCTCTAGTGACCTCCGGTTAATGATGGTAAACGGTTGGTCGTACACTGGGTTGAAGGCACTGGAATAGAAATAGCGCAATTCACCCGTCATCTTATGGCATAAGATATACCCAAATGCTACATTTAATGTGAAGGCCGTAGGTTGGTCATTGAAGATGGTTTCCACGTAGCTGCGTAGACGGGTGAGGTTGGTCAGTGGGAAATTGTAGATATCTTGAATAGGGCGATGACGGTGGAAACAGTGCCGTGTCATGGACCAATGGCGCCGAGAGATGTCAATCTCTGGATGATCTACGGGTAAGAGATCGCTAGGAACATTTATGGGCTCGTCCAGAAAATGTTCGATGTATGACGTATGACTCGAAACCGTAACGGTGGGGTCCGGCCGGAAATCCAGGCTCTTCTCAACTGTAGGTATAGGCGGGCTCTCCGTCATCGCATCACCAGTGGCGTTCGTCTTCCCGGGCTTATCTTCAGTGGGTCTGACCTTCCGCGGCTCCTCTTCAGTAGGAAGTTGTCGCCAAAACCGTGGTGACGGACCATGGATCAAACGCTGATGCCGTTTTAACTGACTGCGTCGTTTAAAGAGTTGACCACAATCCTTACACTGTTTCGTCGCGTCCTCGTGGAATGAACGTTCGTGGCGCAGTAAAGCATCTTCCCGATTAAATGACCGTGCGCAGGTTATACAAGTATACAGTCCATCGTTGTGGGTGGAGGTCTCGTGGCGTCGTAAACTATCTAGACGAGTAAACTTCTTCTGGCAAGTTGTGCAAGTGAACATCTTGGTGGTTGACAGAATGTCTGATGAAACGGCCAGGCCGCTTCCCTTTTATAGCACGCTAGCTGGTGATCTATTTTTAGCACACTCAGTTCAACTATCCCCAAGTCGAGAGCCGAGCCGTGACATCTTCGGTAACCTCCGTGTCTCTTTGGGCACGTCAAAGCCTGTGGAGCTCAGAGCTCGGAAGTGACATTTGCATATGACCTCTGCGAGGTCACAGGGCAGTGAAGGATGGTATTTGGTGTAGAGATGGACCATCCTTGGTCCGAATGCGTCATGGGAGGTGTCATGTTGTAGCTCTCGGGGTGTAGACCTCAATTTTAGGGATAGCCACAGCATCTGTGACGTCATTGGTGACGTCATCAGTACGAGTAGTAGCGAAAATGGGCATTTTTTAGCAGTGAAGGAGTATACACTATGTACAAATAGAATACAGGTGGTATGTACAAATAGAATAGTAGTGGTATGTATAAGGTACAAAAAAAAAAAAAAATCTGTCAGGAGTAGGATTCGAACCTACGCCAGCTCTTCGCCGACCAGCACTTAATACCGGCGCCTTAGACCACTCGGCCATCCTGACTGTTTACAGTTTTTAACTCGTGTATCAACAGTTATATAGTGTGTTCGACATTTTTTCACAAGTCCAAGTAAGTAGTGCTCACACCATCGGCCAGGATTTTCCGTTTCGGGTAAAAGAAAGTAAAGGCGTCTCGTTGCTGGATGTACGTCTGCATTTCGGATGCTCTTGGAACTCGGCGCTTCGGAGCTCTTGGAGCTCCGGAGCTCATGGAGCTCCGGAGGTCACTTCCGCTTCCGTTCACGTGACCGGAACTGACCTTTGACCCCGGCGCGCAAAGGTTTCCACCGCGGTGGAAACCTTTACACCGCGCCGGGGTCAAAGGTCACTTCCGG
>JAVTVY010027583.1:0-11009 GCA_036873755.1 Hanleya hanleyi
ACTTACTCCCCCGCTTGTTCAAAGTACGTTACATGCTATACTTGGTAGAAGGGAGCTGGAAGAGAAACTGATTGACAAGTAAGTTGGGTTGTTGTCGTGGACCTGGTTACCAATTGACCACAGTTGCCTTGCTCGTTGGATGTCGTGATGTCTAGCTATATTTCCAATAAAATCCCTAAATATTTTTCTCTTTCATCCTTGACTCAAAGTCATTCCCTTTGGGTTTCTATCATACTCTAACCTCTGACAGAAAAAGTGCCTGTGGGATAGTGGATGGTTGATGCCCACATGTAATATTTTTGATGAATTATGAAAATTGATTCATGTGAATACATTTTTTTTAAACGTTTTTTTTCTAATTCTTTTGTTCTCTCTCATCTTTGGGTCAGTCGTTCCCATTGGACCTACCTTCCCAAACGCAATCTATTTACATGTATTACTTCCGAAAAAGATCACATTTATTAATTTTCATAATTATCTAAGTAGTGTCCAATATCCCACAAGCCAGGCAACTGTGTATTTGACTTGTTAGTTGATTTTTGGTATCTTGTAGATTGTCACTGTCTTGTCCCCCACAGTTTCGATGACTTTCCACAGAGTTATGATACTCTGTCATCCGTCTATCGAACAGTTATTCTCTGATAAAAATCAGCTACTATTCAGTAGACTTACTTGAAAGATTTGCAGATCTACACGGTTTCCTACCACCCCCTGATCGAAGTTTTTAGCCCCGAGGGGCTTCCGGGGATAGACCTGGGATGTCGTTGTGCACACCGCAGGCCATAGTAAGAATAAGCCTCAGCTCCTCAGAGAGCTTGTCGTAAGAGGCGACTGAGGCACCTGTGGGGTTCCCGGGTGTGAAAAGGAATAGGACCCGACCCGTGTGGTTCCCGGGTGTGAAAAGGAATAGGACCCAACGTTGTGATATGACTGAAAGATAGTTGAAGCTACGTTAAATCATATTCACTCACTCACTCACTCGAAGTTTTTAACCCCTTAATTTGTCCCCGTGTTATCGCGTCATAAAGTATGCCCGTCCTTACCTTAAGTATGTGAGCGAGATATCTGCAGAACAATTCCACTGATGAATTCAAGTTTGCATGCCTACTTACCTAATCCGGAGCCAGAAGCCTATTGAAAATGAACTCATTCGGATAATTTATATGGTTGCTATAGCAACATAATATTATGTGATATGATAATCATTTTTATTTTTTTTTATTCAATCAGTCACTGGCATGTAATATATATATACGATGCCTTTATTTCACAGAAATGAAATAGGCTATGGAAAAATTTGCAGAAGAGAGTACATGGCAGGGCTTCGTGTTTGGAATTAGTGCGAGAGCTAAATATAGCTCGCGTCAAAATATTTAGGAGAGGGTATTTAAAAGTCAGGCGAGTGATTGCAATATAGTACAATATAAAATGTGACCGTTTACGTGAGCTAAAATCACTCTTGTGACATGAATTTAGGCAAGTGTTTGCGTGCAGGTGCGCTATCACTCTCGCTAAAGGACCTGATCAGACTAATTGTTATGCAATCTGTTCGTCCACGATACATCTGTAAATGGGGTGATCTTCACATTTGGTGTACTTACCTGGTTGAGCCTGTCGATTAACCTGTTAGGACCATTATATGGGTGCAATGACAATATAATAAAATTATATCCATAGTGTTTTCCTTCCCTTGTCCCTTGGCTTTATATTCATTTTACAGGACTAATATGTACATGTGTCAATACTTCTTTGTAGCTTGTGCAACTCTACTGGTGACCCCAGAGCAAAGGGATTCACAGAGTTTTGACCCTTTTTCAGCCGCCTGTCAAACATTTCGAGACTGGTCTATATCTCTGATTGAAATGCACATCTAAGTTTTACAGATATGAGCCTTGTCGATCGATGGGGTTAAAGGTCTGCGACGAGGACCATATAAAAAGTCAACCACCTTTCCTATTGGAATAACGTGTCACTGAGACTTATACACCAAGGGACACCAAAGCACAACATTGAAGGTAGCCAAACTTCAAGTTTAAAAAAACTGTAGGATATATCCATCTGAGTAGCCAGAAACGTTTCGATCAAGCCATGATCAGGCGATGTAAAATCGACCGTACCTGATTAACTCACGAGCATGTACTAAAAAAATAGGCAGCCCGAAGGCGTATCCCATGCCACGAAGATCTCACAGTGAAACATATTATGATCTACTGTATAGATTGTAAGAGATTCCTTCTATCAAACAGCTATTATTTTACAAGATCAGTTAATTTCACCAAAAATTTAGAGCATTGAATGTCACTCACAGGCTATGCATGCTAGTGGGGAACATAAGAGCATACAATGTGAATGTATGTTGTGTCATTGTTTCATTTTTTTATGCAGATAAACATTATTCATGTCCAAATATAATGGTAATTTTTTTTCCACAGGATTGGTGAAGTGCCACTGGAACCTCACTGGAAAGTCAACATCGTTGGGGGCCATCTCCAACCAAGAAATGGCAAAGCATCTAGATAATCCGATATGAAGAAGGCGTGGCGATAAGACAAAAGAAGATAGAAGAACTGGCAGAAAATAGAAACAGAGAAGATGAAAGTCTAAATCAACGAATACGTGACAACAACATCTCAACTACAGACAAAATGGTTCGTAGGGTGTTGATTGCCAAACTTCGCAAGGAAAAAGACTGTGAGCTAGAAGATCTGAACAAGGTCACCAAAAACTGGTCGGTTGCCGTTGACAAACTGAGGAAATTTGGTCCAGAGAAGAAAAAACCTGGGCGGAAACCACAGAATTTCAGTTTGGTTAAGATGATGTCTGCCAGGGATCTGAAAGCCACAGGTAAAGATGGAACTACAACTGAGCCTGTTGTACTAAGTGACGAGGACAGTACATCTTAAATTAATTCATTGTCAGTGGAGGATGGCGACCTTTCCGGAGAGGAGACGACCCAGTCAGTGGAGGGGGAGAGCCAGTCTGGGAATGAAGAGAATCAGTCGTGGGAGGATCAGAACCCGTCTGTTGATGAACAAAACCTGTGGTGGGAAGATGAAAACCAGTCGGGGGACAGCCAGAACCAGTCAGAGGACGACCAGAACCAGTCGGGGGACGACCAGAACCAGTCTGGGGACGACCAGAATCAGTCGGGGGACAAGCAGAACCAGTCGGGGGACAATCAGAAGCAGAAACAGTCTGGGGACAATCAGAAGCAGAACCAGTCGGGAGACAATCAGAAGCAGAACCAGTCGGGGGACAATCAGAACCAGTCGAGGAACGATCTACAGAATCGGACACGGGGGGATCAGAACCAATAAAAAAACTGATCATTGCTGTTGACAGTAGCCTCTCGGATAGCGAGATAAAACAATTTGAGCGAACATTGAAAGATAAGAATATGCAGTGATCAGAAAGGCGAGCTCATGCAGAAAAGAACAATATGTGGTATGATTTGAAAATATGTACTTGCTCATGGGAAGAAGCCATTACATCACTGATATCAACTGTCAACAGTGACAAATCTGGCTAATGGTTTGTTAAAAGTAGCAGATCAAATAGATCAGGATATGTGTGTCCAGGTAAAAGAACTTTATGGTATCTATGCAGAAGAATGTAGAAAAGAACACCTGTATTTTGGTCTGAAGAAAAAAAATCTTCCAGAAACAGTCATGGATCAAATCGTTGCTGGTGAAACTCCAGAGAAAGAGAATATAGATGAAATTGTTTCAGATGTTAGAAAGAGTATCCCAAAATATGTTTACAGAGGTAGTGATGCCAGGGATTTTTCCAAAGATATTTACCTGTTATATCTGTGTATAAATGTAATGCTTCAAACAGTGTTGCAGCATATGTCATAAGGAGACTTGTAGGAGTAGATTGGGCCAAATTAATCCAAGAATTAAGTTGGCCATCCGTTGATCAAATTGTTAAAAAAGATGTTGCTGCCAAACTATCTGGTCTTGTCGGTCCCGCACTGAAATTCGCAACAACAGAGAAGGACCGTCAGATACTCAGATTATTGCTGACCAAAATAACATCAGTGGAATTTTTGGGCGGGGGGGGGGGACTGGATGGAATTAAAATGAGAGATCGTCTTTAATACAGCATCACTGTCTGGAAATGACAAGAAATAAGCACTAGCAGTGGCTCAACACATCAGAAGAAATTAGAGAAAGCTAGCATGAAAACACGATTGGAAGAATCTGGTAGGCCTGCTATTTGTGACCAGTATCCAGATTTAACAGGAAGGACGCTGGCACTATTTGATAGTGCTGGTGAGGGACTGAGGTCGCATCCTAGGCTTATCTGTGAAACGTTGTTTTTAGAGAAAAATACATGGCTAGATATGCCACGCTGTGTGTGCTTGCTTCAGCAGATGTATGATATACCCATCAGCTTATCGGCGGCATACACTCATACTGAAAACTGTAAAACTAAAACCGTATAGGCTCGACGCCATCAACATACAAATAATACTAACTTTACTTTGCGGAACTGGCAGATTCATTTCTTCAGTCATATTCTGTCTTGGCTAGAGATAACAAGCCAAAGGTCCATTGTGATGTGGATGTCGTACAAAGGCCATCAAAGTCCTGGACTAAAATCAGATATGCTGATCATGACTGGGAGAAATCTTCCGAGAAGACTTTGACTGTCACCACATACCAATTTGTCAACCTTACAGATGTTTCCAAAGAAAGTGTTCTCCATTCCCAACTCGATGGAGTACCAATATGTAGGACCAGAGTTACAGGCCCAGGTCTTTCTGTGGTGAAAACATCGTATTTTGAGAAGGAAACAACGTGGAGGCATTTAAATGAATTGCTGTTCGTGATGTCAAGGGAAGAGAATAAGGGTAATTTCATGGCTGAGGGCAATTTTGTGTCTCAGTTACTCATCACAGTTGATGGTGGCGGGGATGAAAGACCCAGGAACAAATTAACTCAGTTTGGTACTGCAATACTGCAGTGGTTACATTTCCTATGCAGAGAATGACCCCAAGCTACACTCGGTGGAACGTGTTCACTCGGTTGAAAATCGCTCTCTCAGCCAGTAGGGTAGCATTTCATCCACCTTGCTGCATGATGATGAGAAGGAAGATGGTTTTTTCGACACTTCTAAATTTCAAGACAACATGAACGCAGCTGCAAATGTTGCTGTCAATCGTTTACAAGGCGTCAATTATGCTAAATGCCAGCTAGAAGCTTGTAGGGCCCCCTCTGAGAAAGATTGGGTTCTTTCTCCGGACCTGGAAGCACAAACTCGACATTTCCTGGGAAGGGATACATCCAAATATCGTCTGGAGAATAATTTCACCTTGAGGGCCTCAGGACCCATTTGGGAGGAACTGTGCAAAGTATATACAAGCGTCTAGTCCGTCTTTCATAATTCAGCCGTCGTCCATTAAAGAATATCCGCGTCCATAATCCAAAGACCTATTCCATATCCATATAACAGTATTAGCACCAAATTCAAAAAAGACAATCATAGTATACATGAACATAGGCTAGTTTTCAACGGTTTTCAATGATACTGACAAACATCATGTTCCATAAATATAAAATCCGTATCGCTGATCAGTATTCTTAATCCATAATAATCGTTCTAAAGTCGTTATCTAGAGAATGGTGTATCTCAGTCACGCTCTGATTGTGACTGTTCATGACTTAGGAGTGAACAAATGTAGATCTGCAATTCATGTATACAACGCCTGCTATGCATGGTTACAACACTATGCATTCTCAATTTACCGGGGTGATGTGAGTTGGCGAGGACAACCTGTAAGGAGATTCCAATCATTGATATTTCGCGGCTGCCAGAGTTCCATTATGTGCCATTTGGCCAAGTTCTTCAAGTTATAGAGGAGTTGGAGCGCACAAATTCTGAATTGCCTTTGTGGTTGAAAAGTCCAGATTTCTACATGCCACCCAGGAACATTAAGTTTCTACTTGATAAAGGAGCAGCACAACTGGCAGATGGAAACTTCCTGCACAATCTGTCTCTTTTGATAGGAGTTTCAGTTCAGGACATACAGGATTATATCACACAGGAGGAAAGGAAGCAAAGCAAAGCGCTAAACAAGGAAATCGTGGATCAGTATAAAGATACTCCTATCGGACAATTCACTGTAGAAGAAATAAAGAGAGTGCTCTCGGTGATGGGTGTAAAATTCAGTTCTAAACAGAACCGTAAAGGCGACTTGTACGAGCTGCTTCAGAAATCTGCAGACGAAAGAGGCTACACACTCGAGGATGTGTGCAGTCTGTGAAATTGAACACGTGACTCTGTAAAGTGTTAAGAATTTCATGTTTAAGCATGTGATGTTGATAAATATTCATTTTCAAGAGAAAATGAAGTTTATATATCTACAGACAGGTTAGAAATAAGTTCTGAACAGAATCGTAAGAGTGATTTATACGGGCTAACACTAGAGGATGTGTGCAGTCTGTGAACTTAATAAACATGAGACTCGGTAAATGTTTAAGCATGGGATGTTCACAAGTGCTTATTTTAAAGAGAAAATTCAGTTTATATATCTATAGACTGGTTATAATTCAATTCTAAACAGACTCGTAATGGTGATTTGCAGGAGCTGATTCAGAAATCTGCAGACTGAAAAGAGGTTACACACTCGAGGATGTGTGCAGTCTGTGAACTTAATGAACATGTGACTGTAAAAGTGTTAGAAATTTCGTGTTTAAGCATGTGATGTTGACCAGTGTTTATTTTGAAGAGAAAATAAAGTTAATTTTATCTATAGACCGTTCATGCTTGGTCCTTTATACCGTGGAACCTCTTTACATTCAGTATATTTCAATACACGCTACTCCTGTATTCTGGAATGTGTTTTCAAAAATTCTGATATTATCAACAGGTTCCATTGTAGGGAAAACCCTACCATCGAATTTTCAAGGTAGAGGTATTGTTGCTGGCAAGTCCAATTGTAACACAAGGCTATTCTATGGATATTCTATGGATAACAACTTCTTTATTGCCGTGGAGCTGACGTTTCGTTGGAGATACTTCCAACTTTTTCAAAGCTAATGATCCACATAGTACAGTTGAGGGTATTTAAACAAGTGATAACAAGCAAACAAGGTCACAAAATAAGTTTCATGAGTTAACATGTGAAAATAAAGATAATCAAACTGTGAATATGGCTATTGTAATCTGCTAAACATCTAGGCGGGTAATGACAATGGGTGCAGATTAAGTTCAATGTGGTTAAAGTGACAAAATTATTGAATCTTATATGTGTGAGGATTATTTTGTGACCTTGTTTGCTTGTTATCACTTGTATAAATACCCTCAACTGTACTATGTAGATCATTAGCTTTGAAAAAGTTGGAAGTATCTCCAACGAAACGTCAGCTCCACAGCAATAAAGAAGTTGTTATCCATAGAATAGCCTTGTGTTATATACGCCGACTTCTAAATGCCTATCAAAGAAAGTCCAATTGTGTAAATCCTTAAGACGACTGGAAATTAAGTCAAACTATGGATCAACATTTGCTCATTTCCTGGAACTGCTGTACCATATATAACAATATCAAGTAAGGAAACAACTCTGAAGAATGAAAAATTGACAGAATGAGTTGTTACCTTGCTTAATATGTAAAGCTGTTCAGTGGGAATTCTAATTCAGCCATACATCAGCAGGATCTTAAAAGACAACAAACAAGTGTGTATAGAATTTCAATAGTTGCATACAAAATACATAAGGACTAAAATTGACTTTAAAAACAAAACTTAACTTTTGGATTTTTTTTCTATGGGTGGTTGTATGACGTCTTGTATAAGTATTTTTTTATTTTTACTGTGAGTGGTGGTAGAACTTCAGAATTTACTTCTGTGGGTCCTTGTTTGTTGAGCTTATTGATTTCTATGGGTGATGGGTCTAAAAAAAAGTGGCATCCGCACCCCCCCCATGCCTTTTTTTCTGGAACAGCCCTTAATGGATTTTCGAATTTTCTGTTGAGAGTGGATGCTTCATATGTGGCTAGCAGGGTTGAAAATAATAGTTGCTGCTGGCAGCAGGCATTTTCTATCTCCCGAATATATCCATTTATTGGTCCACCCATCAAAAAAAAATTCCCGGGGTACACCACGAAAGTTCTATTTGGTTCAGTCAATATGTACAGATTTTTCATCGAATTCTGACTTTTTTCTTAAAACCATGAAATTTGGTACAGGTGTACAGGTGTACATCGAGCCATCGCGAACTTTTCCTATGTACGTCACAGCGGCCTTTGTTTCAAAATGGCCGCCGAGGATCTCATATTAGCATCTGGAATCCTGCACTGTTTCTTATGTTTGGGACTTACTCATTGGGTGAGTTGTGAGAATATTGATGGAAAGTGACATATCAAAATTAGACAAATGAAAATGGTCATATGGCCGAATCGACCATCTTGGATGTCAAGATGGCCGCCATCTGAAGCCTAGTTCAGTCATTATTTCAATAACCACACAAAAAATCAACATAATTAATGTCGATACTCTGATATTCTAGTGTTTCAGCCCGATGATTATTTCAAAATAGATATGATATATTAAACAACCATTTCGGATTTCCAAAATGGCTGCCACCATTTTTCAAACTCGCCTCCCGATTTTCATCTCTGGCTCAGTGAGCACACGTAGCTTTGTATTAGTCAGCCAGCCTACTGTCTTACACTCTGGTTTTGAAAGCAGCATGGTTCTATAGTGCTACATTATTAGGAGACAGTAATTGTTAATTATTTAAAGAATGAACATAATAATATCGATGAAAATAATAAGCAAAAATAGTCAACAAGATATTTGAAATTGCTCAAATATTTTCCAAAATGGCTGCCAGATTTTAATGTTGGGCCGCTTAGGTTTGTGGTATTTGCCAACACGGCTGCGTTGCACTTGATTTTGAGAGCAGAATAGTTGTACAATTTCAAGTTGCAGTAATAATTAATTAATAAAGGAATAAAATTAATATTGATCATGATAATAAGCAAATTAAATAAACACAGTCTACCAGATCTTTTCTTGGATTTGGTCCATTTCTGTATGATAGAGCTTTTTTACATGATGCCATGTAACTTAATATAGTAGCTTACATGTAAAGGAAACGCGAAGAAATAGGTTGAAAGAAAAACATTATTGAACACAAATATTTTTCTGGATATGCACTTCCAAAATATATTTTAACATGATGTTGAGGTGAATATGCCTCTAGCGTGCTTAAGTGGATTCACTTCAAAACTCCGGGGGCATACTTAGCAAAACGTTGTGGCAAAACATGTATTTATCCGAAAAGGGGAAATCCAGTAAAAATATTCAGTTCATTTATGCTCACTTCTATGGTTATTCCAACCCCATTAAGCATACATTTCTGTCGGTCGGCATGGCCGCGAGTTTCAAAGTATCGACGGTGTTTTGAGTAAAAAAACGAGCTATATAACTCCAATATGAAAAGGTACGAAGACAGAGAGAGTATATCCGCTCTTATCTTTCTGAAATTCCGGTGGATATCCGGGGATGGTGACGGATTAGATTGAAAATTTTGGATGCTAAGGTAAGCACCACCTCGAGAATATTTCATACAGATATGAACAAAGCATGGTTTGTTTCCAATTGCAATATCTCATTCATGGCGCACGGATTCAGATGGTGCCCATGTCAATTTGAATACAGCATAATATTATCCATCTACTTGTCCATTTAATATTATGCGAGTAAGGGAATGTTGTTATAGAGATGCCCCACAAGTGGTTTCAACTTAGTGGTTTCAGGTTCAGGGAAGGGGTATGGTTTATAGGGCCACAAAATTAATCCCAAGTCTGGCGGTTTAATATTTTGACTTCCAAGATTTGTTCAATATGTACACCACATAAAAACTTACTCTCCTGAAAGTTTCTCTCTGGAGACCATTGCTAAAAGACCTGTTATGTTTGGGATATTTCAGTCGATGCCCATGCAATTTCTTATCATGGTCGACTTCTATCTTTTAGGCGAAATAGGTCTAAAAGCCTATGACGTATACGTTATTCTGAATGCATGTCTTCTTTTAATAGTAGTGAATTAAACTTGGTGTGTACAAGATACTGCGATTATGTGACGAGTCCAGTCATCTCGCAAGCCGTTACTACAAAGCTAGGTAAGTCGTTATATTTTTAGTCAAGATTTCTTTTTTTGAGTTTGAAAGACATGAAAATCGTCTTGCCAGCATCATTAAACCTTTTCCCGCTATATGCTTTGACGAGCTCACCAGCGACGATACTTCGTAGTCGAATTACGTGCAGCATTCAACCTCCCGGAGTTGGGGTACAGTAACATCGTTGCATTAGTGTTTTAGGTAAACTATACGGAGATATGCTTCTAAGCATTCGGTGGTAAGTTGATGCTGGGTCGACATCGGGCCTTACAGACTAGTCTTTTGTGTTAAATGCCGTCATTTACATCTGACGACGATACAGCTCACCAATGTCCAATGTACGAGTTGTCACAGCGAAACAACTCACCAATTACCAGTAAACAGTTGTCAGAGCATTTCCATCATAGCTGTCTAGATTTGTATCTAATACCGCTTATGCCGGTGCTAGGGGCGGTGTGGTCATATCATCCAAGTTGCCACATGAACAGGTACAATAAAAGCGTACCTGAGATACAACACATATCACGAATCGTTAGATTCTTGGTATGTGCTTTAGAATAGGTTAACCAGAAGACTATTCTGTGAAGTCATGTGACACAGTCAGTATGTCGGCACCTCTTCCCACTACCCTTATATGTGTTGTAATTTTTTCCTGTATATGGCGAGATTCTGCTGGTGGACGTTTCGTCCCCGAGGCTCGCCCCCTGTACAGACCATTTGGTCTTTGATATATGTTGGCATTTGTGGGAAGTTGATGCTGGGTCGACATCGGGCCTTACAGACTAGCCTTTTGTGTTAAATGCCGTCATTTACATCTGACGACGATACAGCTCACCAATCTCCAATGTACGAGTTGTCACAGCGAAACAACTCACCAATT
>JAVTVY010027584.1:0-11079 GCA_036873755.1 Hanleya hanleyi
TAATGGACTTTGCCAGGTGTAGGTGTATCATTAGATGTGATAAGCAAGTGCTTGACTTGCCAAGTGTAGGTGTATCATTAGATGTGATAAGCAAGTAATGGACTTTGCCAGGTGAAGGTGTATCATTAGATGTGATAAGCAAGTGCTTGACTTGCCAAGTGTAGGTGTATCATTAGATGTGATAAGCAAGTGCTGGACTTGCCAAGTGTACGTGTATCATTAGATGTGATAAGCAAGTAATGGACTTTGCCAGGTGTACGTGTATCATTAGATGTGATAAGCAAGTGCTTGACTTGCCAAGTGTACGTGTATCATTAGATGTGATAAGCAAGTAATGGACTTTGCCATGTGTAGGTGTATCATTAGATGTGATAAGCAAGTGCTTGACTTGCCAAGTGTACGTGTATCATTAGATGTGATAAGCAAGTAATGGACTTTGCCAGGTGTAGGTGTATCATTAGATGTGATCAGCAAGTGCTTGACTTGCCAAGTGTACGTGTATCATTAGATGTGATAAGCAAGTAATGGACTTTACCAGGTGTAGGTGTATCATTAGATGTGATAAGCAAGTAATGGACTTTACCAGGTGTAGGTGTATCATTAGATGTGATCAGCAAGTGCTTGACTTGCCAAGTGTACGTGTATCATTAGATGTGATAAGCAAGTAATGGACTTTGCCAGGTGAAGGTGTATCATTAGATGTGATAAGCAAGTGCTTGACTTGCCAAGTGTAGGTGTATCATTAGATGTGATAAGCAAGTGCTGGACTTGCCAAGTGTACGTGTATCATTAGATGTGATAAGCAAGTAATGGACTTTGCCAGGTGTACGTGTATCATTAGATGTGATAAGCAAGTGCTTGACTTGCCAAGTGTACGTGTATCATTAGATGTGATAAGCAAGTAATGGACTTTGCCATGTGTAGGTGTATCATTAGATGTGATAAGCAAGTGCTTGACTTGCCAAGTGTACGTGTATCATTAGATGTGATAAGCAAGTAATGGACTTTGCCAGGTGTAGGTGTATCATTAGATGTGATCAGCAAGTGCTTGACTTGCCAAGTGTACGTGTATCATTAGATGTGATAAGCAAGTAATGGACTTTACCAGGTGCAGGGTGCATCATTAGATGATAAAGCAAGCAATGGACCTTTACCAGGTGTAGTGTATCATCATTAGATGTGATCAGCAAGGCTTGACCTTGCCGCGCACGTGTGCAGTATCATTAGATGTGATAAGCAAGTAATGGACTTTACCAGGTGTAGGTGTATCATTAGATGTGATCAGCAAGTGCTTGACTTGCCAAGTGTAGGTGTATCATTAGATGTGATAAGCAAGTGCTTGATTTGCCAAGTGTAGGTGTATCATTAGATGTGATAAGCAAGTAATGGACTTTGCCAGGTGTAGGTGTATCATTAGATGTGATAAGCAAGTGCTTGACTTGCCAAGTGTAGGTGTATCATTAGATGTGATAAGCAAGTAATGGACTTTGCCAGGTGTAGGTGTATCATTAGATGTGATAAGCAAGTGCTTGACTTGCCAAGTGTAGGTGTATCATTAGATGTGATAAGCAAGTGCTTGACTTGCCAAGTGTACGTGTATCATTAGATGTGATAAGCAAGTAATGGACTTTGCCAGGTGTAGGTGTATCATTAGATGTGATAAGCAAGTAATGGACTTGCCAAGTGTACGTGTATCATTAGATGTGATAAGCAAGTAATGGACTTTGCCAGGTGTAGATGTATCATTAGATGTGATAAGCAAGTGCTTGACTTGCCAGGTGTAGGTGTATCATTAGATGTGATAAGCAAATAATGGACTTTGCCAGGTGTAGGTGTATCATTAGATGTGATAAGCAAGTGCTTGACTTGCCAAGTGTACGTGTATCATTAGATGTGATAAGCAAGTAATGGACTTTGCCAGGTGTAGGTGTATCATTAGAAGTGATAAGCAAGTGCTTGACTTGCCAAGTGTACGTGTATCATTAGATGTGATAAGCAAGTAATGAACTTGTGTAGGTGTATCATTAGATGTGATAAGCAAGTACTTGACTTGCCAGGTGTAGGTGTATCATTAGATGTGATAAGCAAGTGCTGGACTTGCCAGGTGTAGGTGTATCATTAGATGTGATAAGCAAGTGCTTGACTTGCCAAGTGTATGTGTATCATTAGATGTGATAAGCAAGTAATGGACTATGCCAGGTGTAGGTGTATCATCATATGTGATAAGCAATTAATGGATTTAGCCAGGTGTAGGTGTATCATTAGATGAGATAAGCGCTTGACTTGCCGAGTGTAGGTGCATCACTAGACATGCCAGGTGTAGTGTCGAGGGGTTTGTAAGGATTGATTGTCCAGGGGCCTAATTCACTAAGGGCTTGTAACAGCTGAGAGACCCCTATCACATCATCATAGGGAAGGGTACCATTCACTACACTAACGTTCCGTCATTTATCTTGACATATTGAATGGGGTAAATTGTTCAATCATTTGGTGTATCATTAGATGTGATAAGCAAGTGCTCCACTTGCCAAGTGTAGGTGTATCATTAGATGTGATAAGCAAGTGCTTGACTTGCCAAGTCTAGGTGTATCATTAGATGTGATAAGCAAGCGCTCGACTTGCCAAGTGTAGGTGCGTTATTAGATGTGATAAGCAAGTAATGGACTTTGCCAGGTGTATGTGTATCATTAGATATGATAAGCAAATGCTTGACTTGCCAAGTCTAGGTGTATCATTAGATGTGATAAGCAAGTGCTGGACTTGCCAGGTGTAGGTGTATCATTAGATGTGATAAGCAAGTGCTGGACTTGCCAGGTGTATCATTAGATGTGATAAGCAAGTGCTTGACTTGCCAGGTGTAGATGTATCATTAGATGTGATAAGCAAGTGCTGGACTTGCCAGGTGTAGGTGTATCATTAGATGTGATAAGCAAGTGCTGGACTTGCCAGGTGTAGATGTATCATTAGATGTGATAAGCAAGTGCTGGACTTGCCAGGTGTAGGTGTATCATTAGATGTGATAAGCAAGTAATGGACTTTGCCAGGTGTAGGTGTATCATTATATGTGATAAGCAAGTAACGGACTTAGCCAGGTGTAGGTGTATCATTAGATGTGATAAGCAAGTGCTGGACTTGCCAGGTGTAGGTGTATCATTAGATGTGATAAGCAAGTGCTGGATTTGCCTGGTGTAGATGTATCATTAGATGTGATAAGCAAGTGCTTGACTTGCCAGGTGTAGATGTATCATTAGATGTGATAAGCAAGTAATGGACTTTGCCAGGTGTAGGTGTATCATTATATGTGATAAGCAAGTAATGGACTTTGCCAGGTGTAGGTGTATCATTATATGTGATAAGCAAGTAATGGACTTTGCCAGGTGTAGGTGTATCATTAGATGTGATAAGTAAGTAATGGACTTTGCCAGGTGTAGGTGCATCATTATATGTGATAAGCAAGTAATGGACTTAGCCAGGTGTAGGTGTATCATTAGATGTGGTAAGCAAGTAATGGACTTTGGCAGGTGTAGATGTATCATTAGATGTGGTAAGCAAGTGCTAGACTTGCCAAGTGTAGGTGCATCATTAGATTTGATAAGCAGGTGCTGGACTTGCCAAGTGTAGGTGTATCATTAGATGTGATAAGCAAGTAATGGACTTAGCCAGGTGTAGGTGTATCATTAGATGTGGTAAGCAAGCACTTGAATACCAAGTGTAGGTGCATCATTAGATGTGGTAAGCAAGTGCTAGACTTGCCAAGTGTAGGTGCATCATTAGATTTGATAAGCAGGTGCTGGACTTGCCAGGTGTAGGTGTATCATTAGATGTGATAAGCAAGTAATGGACTTTGCCAGGTGTAGGTGTAACATTAGATGTGATAAGCAATTGCTTGACTTGCCAGGTACATCATTAGATGTGATAAGCAAGCGGTAGACATGCCAGGTGTAGAGTGCCAAGGGGTTTTAAGGATTCATTGTCCAGGGGGCTAATTCACTACACTAACGTTCCGTCATTTACTTTGACATATTGAATGGGGTAAATTGTTCAAACCGTGAATACACATGATGCCATATAGCCAATCAAGATAGGAGCTTGCCAGCCCATGCAGTGAGCATTCTCTTTGATGTGTGCATGGGATTTCCAAATATGACAAGTGGTGCTTGATTTTCAAAGTAGCCAATCCAATTTGAATTAAAGCTCGTGTGAAACACGGGCGAAGAGCATTTCCCCAGATATTTGTTTAACACATAATTTGGTACTCATAGGGCTTAGATCTCCCCAATTCGGGCACACCTATTAGACTTGGCAATTGTTTTTAGGATGGGACAGAGGGTGGGGCACATATGGCTGAGGGATGAGCAATCAGGAATCATGCCTGGTAGTAGTGCCTCTGAGAATGGATTTCTTTACCAATGGGTGAAACCCAGTGTGAGGCAACACCAACTCTATTTTGTGTTTCACGGCCCACTGACTTTAAAAAATCGAATAAACATAAAAATTTCCAATTGCCACTTATATTTTTCCTATGAAAATTTGAACATAAAGATTTAGCCCCCTTTTCATTCCTGATTGTATGAATTAGCTAACATTGTATTTCTATCTGAAACAATGCCGGCAAATAAAATGCCAAACAACAAAAATAAATACCTTTCACTATAATTTTTCACTGTAAGTCAGCGAACTGATGTTGTTGTAAAATGCTGCTAATAGTAATTAGACAATAACGACATTGAATGTAAATCGAGAACCTCCACTGGCTGTGTGATCTATCACTGTGTCATTGTACCCATATTCCGACAGTGATGCGGTATGTCATAGCTTGAAAATGGTGGGTGTTTCAACAGCTCAGCCAATACAGGATGGTTTTAAGTTACTGTTGAAGCATGAAGCTGAACATTGCAACACATGCAAAATTCGCTAGATTGTTCTGGAAGACAACCACAGACACAACAATGATGATGAAAATGTTAGATGATGAAAATGTATGTTGGCAGTTAGCATGTGACTTAACATACAGTTTTTGACCTTGAGAAAATAGGTCAACGTCAGTCATATTCATAGACTTCTGTTCAGGTCCATCATCAGTTGCATATGTGGTATCAATTTAGAAAGCCTAGCTATAATTCATACAGTATATAACCTTGAAAAAATAGGTTCAGTCAACTGGGATAGGCTTCTGGTCAGTCACCAATTGCTCAAGTATTAAGAATTTGGAGAGCCTATCTTCACTCCTTTAAATATCATTGCTAATGCTAAACTTGACTTTGACAAAACAGGTGATAATTTGTGGTTTTGTTCATTGAAACTTGATCAGAATGCATCTCCAGACATCTGGAAGCTCAGGGCTTCTGACAGACGGCCACTTTGGGCTAACAAAATATAATTGGGATAGCCATACCAATGAACTGGATCAAATTACTACATAAGTATTGGAGGGTGAAGTGTTTACTTTGTTGACAGAAGCAATCCACCAGTCCCCTTATGTAAAGTGCATTGTGCAATAAGTCAACCACTTCAGATTTTGTAGCTGAATGGTCAACATACAATATGTAGGCATGCCAGGTATCAGTGTTACAGTACATGTATGTCTATTTCACCAAAATGCCCTAAATCGAAGCTCCCTTGAATACTTTCAATTCTCCATACAGTATAGCAGCATATTTTCCCTGGATGCATTTTAGTTATTTGTGTAAGCAGGGCCTGATGTAGTCTAGATTTAGATACATTCAGTTGTCAATATCCCCATTGCCACATGTCTGTGCCAGCACTAGCAGCACCAATGTCCTGTTAATCCATTTTTAAACCATAATGTTAATAAAATTATGAATTGTAAAAAAGACTGTATAATGAAATATAAATAAAGCATTTTGTTGATGGGCTGCGAAATCCGTATGGAAGGTGGCCCTAAAGCAATGTCAATCATTAAAGAAAAAAAAACAGAAAAAAAATTCAATTCTTTGAAATACTTAGTCTAACACAGGAAGGAAGCAATCAGAGATTGCTCAATTGTATGCCCCCCCTTCCGCTTTAATCCGACACTGCCCCGCCATTGTTCTGTTCCTTATTGGTTGGTGGCCTAATTTGGATAATTATAAAAATTCTGTTTCAGTCACTTTTTTTGCCATGCCTCACATAATACATATTCCAAGTATCAACCATGCCAACAAGTGATAATATGATGTTTCGATGCAAGATGGTCGCCAGGGCTTCGCCAAATCCGAAAATGTGACCTGGTTATGAGATTTACATTCCTTGGGAGTATATTGTGGTGAAATTACGAAGCGATCAGTGAACTTTCGCACCCAATTCACTCTTTTTGGAGCAATTTCATACTTCAGGACCTATGTTGTCTGCTGTGGAATGTAGAATAACATATAATATAGCCATTTTCCTGGTTCAAATCGGTTATGGACCGAGATCCAGCCTGGAAAAATAAATATATCCCATTCACTTAGATTTGATAAACAAAGGGCCATAACTCTTGAAAACATAACCGCAAGCAGAGAAAATTCATGCTGCACACCTACGGGTCACTGACCACATATCCTGCAAATCTCATACTTGTCCATACAATATTAACCGAGATCCAGCCCTACAAGTCCCAATTCACAAAGATTTGAAGAAAAAAGGGCCATAACTCTTGAAAATATACGCAAAACGTGGAAAAACTTCACGCTGAACAACTACAGGGCACTGACCACATATCCTGCAAATTTCATAATTGTCCATACAATATTAACCGAGATCCAGCCCGGACAAGTCCCAATTCATGGATATTTCAAGAACAAAGGGCCATAACTCTTGCGAAAGCGAAACGTGAAGAAACTTTACGCTGCACAACTGTGAGGCACTGACCACATATCGTGCAAATTTCATACTTGTCCATACAATATTAACCAAGATCCAGCCCGGACAAGTCCAATTCACAGAGATTTCAGAAAAAGGGCCATAACTCTTGAAAATTATACCGGAACTCGGAAAAAACTCTACGTTGCACAACTACGAGGCACTGGGCACATTCCATGCAAGTTTCAATCCTGTCCATCAAATATTAACCGAGATATTGCGCGGACAAGAAATTCGGACGGACAGACGGACAAAGCGATCGCTATATGCCCCCTCTCTAGTTAGAGGGGGGGCATAACAACATCACAATAATAAACTTCATGAAGTGCCAATAAATTGTGCTATATAAGTTTACTGTCTATAGTGCCACCCAATGATGAACAAATATTACAAAATCACAAGATGAAGCAAAATCCCCAGATGTGGCCTGGGGGATGTAGACATTGGACTGGAGTCATGAGAATTTCACGTATTAAAAAAAAGGCCATTGGGCTTACAAGGCATGTGAATTATAATACTGGGAATGTTATATTCATGTTCAGCAAATGAGAATTATTTTTCCTGGATTCAAAGAAGTAAATTTCCATTTTGTCAAAAAAAACTTATTTTGGGATGCAAAAACGCGTCTCCATGATTTCACCATCACGGCCAAAATCTTATCAGTCCTTTTGCCTATCTTGCAAGATCATTAAATCTAAATTTCATGGAAATCAAACCAGTTGTTTAGAAGATATCGCAACCGTATCGCAGCCATTTCTCATGAAAACATAAGAGCATCCACTTTGTGGAAATGCTCTAATTGCAAAGAGGTCATGCAGTTGCACTTCTCCTAATAGGCGTAATGGACCACGGAATATTTATAGAGCTATGCCATCAACAAATCGTATTCGGATCAGAAAAGGTGTTACGTTTAGCCAAGGCAACACGTGTAGTGTTAGACTTGGGTATGCGAAGATGAGGACAAAGATGGTTTCTCTTCATCATATGATACATGAGCATCTGCTTTTTGACAGGTGTATATTATAAATCACAAGTCATGAAGACTGAAAAGAGTTACCAGTAATTTATTGCACATGAAATTAATGTAAGAATGTGATACATGTAGAAATGTGAAAATAGACACAATTGTTAGATGAACGTGTAAGCAATTAACATACAATTTTTATACGTGACTGAGCCATTACGGGTGAATCCAGGTGAACTGATGTCGGACAGTCGTCTGTCAAAGCATAAAACACCCTGCTTACACTCTTTTTCTCATGAAAGCTTCGCGTTTCGTGATCTTATTCTTCCGTCTTTCACTCAAGAAATGAATAGGATATTTAACCGTATTCATGCATTATCCTCTGCATTTGGCACATGTAAATACTGAAATTAGTTTCTCAGAGATACTGGAGTGCAAAATCAGGAATTATATGCAAATGAGTTTTGGTGATGTCATCAAATAACCTTTGTTTTGAGCTATCTCTTTTGCAAAGCTGAAATCTACTTATTTGATACTTTACAATTTACAATTTAATGCACAATTTAAAAGGTTTTTTTATTAAAATTTTCACAAATATAGCAGACATAGCAACAAATAAATTACTATGCTTTATTTTAGAAATTCCACAGGTTTTGAAAGTTTTTTTTTACTAAATAAAAGTAGTAATTGGGGTCTATGCTATTCATAATTATTTTGAAATATTTCACTAACCGCGTAAATTTCTCGTATAAGATACTGAAACTACATGAATTGGTAACCAAGGCCCAAATATGATATCCAACATACCATGGCAGAGCTTGTTTTTCTACGGGAATCTGGGAATCCAACAGATGTTACGTTTTTCATTGAAATTTATGGGAATCCGAACAGATTCTCAAACTCCAACTCTATGGAAATCCATGGGAATGTGAAGCTATAATATCCATACAGATTGCTAATATTTTACATGTAATTTGCGGGAGTGCGGATGGAAATCGGATTTCCATGGAAAAGCAAGCCCTGTGTATAAGCTTACAAATGACAGCTTTGTATTCCTGTGGATTCATGCGGAGTTAGGCTGCGAGAATCTGTTTGGATTCCCATACATTTTGATGAAAAGCAAGGCCTGCAGGGAACCCAATGTTAATGGAATGTACATGAAACAATCAAAGATGCCATTATTTGTATATCTAAGTATCTCAAGTTCAGCAGGTGAAATCACAGCTCATTTGCATACTGTAAACATGTGCCAAAATCAAAAATCTTCAAAGTGCAATATAATTGCAACCAGTAGGAATATCAGATGAAATAAATGCCAAAAGCATAAAAATTGTCAATTTTGATTTTTTCATTGGGGTTTCACTTTTAACAATATATTCACTCTTTTTACTCATTTTTCAACCTGGTACAGCATGGTTTGTAAAACATCACAGATGCATTCAATATGGTACATGCACTGATTATAAAAATCACATATACCGGTGTAGATATTTTTGTACCATAAACAATAAATTTACTACCATAAAAATATATTTACATTTATTATAGGACTAACAGTAAATCCTCCATGTGATCATAGTGATTGGTCCACTGGCAGTCACATGATATCTCTCAGAAAGTTATAGTCACCCACCAAAATGATATATTCACTAATTGGAATAATATAAGAAAATAATGAAAATGATGATCTTCTTAAATAAATATTTAATACATTAAACATCACATTGTGATCATTTCATATCATAAAACAATTATGTAATTAAATATGTTTAATTTTAATGGTGGAAAAGATTTAAATGCTACGAACGTAACACTGGATACAGGAAATTAAACTTCACAACAAAACTCAAATAAAAGACTGCTTCCCTCAAGTCTTTTCCTTTGTCACACATTTGAACTTTCCTCCACCATGGTCACCATTTTCCTTCAATATTATAAAATTCTTTCTTTCCTGACCACTGCAGGTATGGTATTGTAGATGAATCATGCTCAGTCAGTGACTTTATTGTAGGTGAATCATGCTCAGTCAATGACTTTATTCACCTGTTTGTTGATGTCCTGGGTGATTCGTTCCCCTCGTTTTAAAGTGTCCGGTGACAGCATTGACATCACGATCTCCACCTGTAAATGTGGGATATTAAGAAATCACTGGTTATTTCGGAAATGGTCAAATGGTCGTTTGGTTTATCCATGGTGTCTTACGAAAACAATAGATGTGAAAAATGAAGTGATACAGTTATGTGGCATTTTACAGGTGATTAAAGTAGATGGTCGATTGGACAGACCAGTATCTGCTCTATGATTTGAAAAGGGAGAGAAAGAGAGAGAATTAGATTTGACAGAACGTTCAGCAATATTTCAGCTATTTAGAGATGATGGTTTGGAAAGGGGTGACATAGTATCATCACCATGTCACCATGGGGCAAGGAGTTCAGACTGAAAGAATTACAAATTTCAGGAATGAAAATTTCACTTGACTGTAAATTTGAATGATATCAATGTCTACATGACGTCTAATATTGCAATATGTTTCATATGCCTAATTCTCACTATTTGTGATCAGATATCAAACGTGGAAGGCAAGCATTTCTTGCACTCAAACAAGGAACAAATTAAACAGAAAATCACTTTATCCTAATAAAGTGCCAATGACTTGAAAATGGCATCTTTCATCGCCATGCCAACCAGAATATATATGACATATACATATTTACACAAACTGTGACAAGACAAGGGGGTGAGAATGAGCCTCAGTGTAAATGATCAGCTATACCTGTTGTTTTGGAGCCAGCTGCATGAAGTGATTAGGGAGTTGATTTCTTTTCACATTTCCTGCCTTGATTATCTCCTCTAGGATAACCAGATAATTCTGAGTATTCATCACCTGGTTAGATATCGCCATGGTTACCTCTGCATTGTAGGCCTGCATTAAATAACCATTCCAAAAATTAGCAGCAAAGTCAAGAAATTAATTACATATACATGTCCTTCTCTGAAAAATTTGTCTGATTTCTAAATGTCTTTGTTTTCAGTTTTCTATTATCAGAATGCCCAATGTCACATTTAGTACATCTACCATATAATAAACAATTTTTTTTTAACTGTTGCAATATTCCAGTATTTGTTTTGAGAACATATTAGAGACTGTGTACAAGGGGCCTTAGTAGAGCTAGCAAATCACAATTATTATTGCCATCATGGGCGTCGCCAGGATTTATCGTACTTTGCTGTCTTAACTTTGAAAATAACATGCAGTTGGAAGTTGGGGGGGG